>JACEGR010001977.1:0-144763 GCA_014170235.1 Listronotus bonariensis | reverse complement strand
AAAATGTAACAGTTGGCTGATCAATATTTATCAGGTGGAGTTTTCGTACTACTTTTACCGCAATTGGTAATAAAGTAAAAATACTACACACAAAAAATAGTTATTTTTGTACCAAGGGCGTAAAATAACACTTTTACGTCCGCGGCTAAAAGTTGTTGCCTAAGCTCCGCGAGGAGCAACAATCAGTTGTGGGCGAAAAAGTGCTTTACGCCAGAGGTGCAAACAATATTTTTGTTCGACTAAAATTAATATACAAGCATTCTCTGCAAATAGGCGAAAATTTGCCAGCTTTTAATGTTTTAAATAGTAATTAGTATACCCTTTAACATAGGTTTAATTAAATAAATTGCTGTTTTACCAAAAAAAAAATGGGCATTATTTAATTTTATTATTGTTTCATAAATTTATAAATGCGGGCGTTTTTAATACTTTTTGCCCTAGGGCGTAAAAGTGCTATTTTTCGCCCTCATTTATTAATGAGGGCGTTTTTGATACTTTTTGGCCTAGGGCGTAAAAGTGAAATATTACGCCCTTAAATGGAAAGCGTAAAATTGTTTTTACGCCCAGTCGTACAAATAAGTAGTTTTGTTCTAAGCCTAATATATTTAGTTTGACAATAACTTATGTATAAATAGGAGCAACAATATGTAGTGATAAGATTAATCATAGATATATTTTAAAAGGATCCACATTCAATACTTGCTTTGATGCATCGCTTACACAAAATAAACATAATATATCATTTCTTACATACTATTACTATTCCTAATTTTATGGTAAATTAGTTACACTGAGAATATACATTTATTTTACTTTAATCTTAAACCAATTTTGATATTACTTCTAAGATATAATTAGGGGAAACATAGTATAGGATAAAATAGAGATTTCCCCTTTCTGACAGTTAAGAAAAAAACTTCAGCTTTTGTGTCAGTCACCTGGACCCTCTCCATTGACTAGTTTCGCCCTCCTCACAGGACTTATCAAAGTGGCTAATTATGGATAATTTGAAAATATATTTTTAAAATAGTGGTACTTTTATTATAATTCTAAATTAGTCTAAAAGTGATATTAATAATTTTAACTTCACGTTAATTTTTTGATAATAAAATTTTGATTGCTTTAATCATAGATTTTTTTATGCGTACACACAGAAAAATATTTGTACATGTTGTTTAACAAAAAATTGTTAAAACCTACAAAATTGTATTACAAATCAATACCATGTTGGGTCATATTTTTGTCGGTCCCACACATTTTGTAGAGTTTCATATATCTTGAGCCAAACATAATTCCTTCTGAAAGCAATGCCGCAAAGCATGCAAAAATCATATTGTAAAGAAACCATTTTTGTAAACAATGACTTATTGCAGCAAAAAATATTAAATCCGACGAGTTCTGGTTCTTCACGCCACACGTCAGGTCAGGTTTTATGGCAGGACAAAGACGAAATAGGCGGATTTTTTTAAAAGTACATTATGCGTGTATTACCATAATTTTTTCTATTTATCTAAAAAATATGCTATAGCCTCTGTCAAAGGCTACGTGTTTCAAAGTGGTTTGTTTACTTTTTCCATTTTTGTGTACTTTGCGGCATTACTTATAAAACAAATTATGTCTGGCTAAAACTATACCAAGGCTCTAAAACAATTTTTGAAGGTGTTCTTTCTTTGATTTTTTTTAACACGTAATGTTTATGAATAGTTAAAAATTAACTTTAAAAATGAAGTAAATTTGTGTAAAAACATTGAACAGTACTGGGATTTGTTTTTTGATTTTTCATACAGGAGTGGTAAAGGCCAAGGAGGGGCCAGGAATTTTTAGGAGGACCCAAATGCATTTTTCTATATTAGTGAAAATTGTAAACAATTACAACAAAAAAACAAAAAAATCTTTAGATAAGAAATATAACACGAAAGCAAAAAAAGCCTGCAGGTAAGTTAAACATACACAGAATGCATTTTGTTAAGATCTATTTTTTTACAGTGATTATGGCAAATGTGCTTCTAAAATGGAAACTGGAATATACAGTATGTCTACGGATAGACTTTACAATAGGGCAAATGGACCAAAAACATCTATATATTTAAAACGCAAAGCCATAATTTTGAGACACTTCAATAGAGACTCCTGCTGCACCAATTTACATGGTCTTTTTTTTAAATGATCCACTACTTTTTTTAATGTTTATTTTTTTTTACAAAAAAACAAAATGCAACGTGTGTTGCCTATACTGCAGGGAATATTACTTCAAACGTAGTATCGATAGGGATGGCAACGATTTATCGATTACTTTTAAATATTGATATATCAGAACTCAAATATATAGCGATTTAAAAAAATATTTAATTTATCAGAACTAACAAACTAACCATAATCCCCCCAAATAAACCGTTTATGGCCTTTCAAACCAATCGAATTACACGTGCTTGTGCTTTTTACTGTAGTTCGGTGTTAAATTTAGAAAGGTTTTGCCGGAGGAGGGAATGCAATATTTCGGGGGAAGATCCTGTTACCAAACAAAAAAATATTACCGCCAAAAAAGTTTAAGACCAAAGAAAAGGTCTTCAAATTTAAAAACCAACAAACAACTACTTTAAAATTACATTCATACATATGATTTGACCACCAAGTTTTATTTTTGGTAAATTTTTCCGGAGGGGGATTACCCCCTTTCCGGGCCACCCCTAAATTCAACGCTGCTGTGGTTAGTCTAAAACCCGTCGAATTCGATGGGGCTTAATCTAGTAAATGTTAAAATAAGTCGTGTATGACAAATTCTTTTGATTTATAAAAAAAAATAAGTTGAAAAATTTGTTGTGTTTTTGGACAGGAGCTTAAAAAACTACAAAAATGTAAAAATGGATCAAGACAAAACTACCTATATTTTTACTAATTCAGCAAAATGTTAAATAGAAAAAGGTTTTAGAATTGAATAAGGAACCCAAATTTGAAATTTCACATAAAATAAACCAAACTGTTTTTTGGTATATTTTTAGTTTTAAATTATGTTTCAAACCTTTTTTACCTAGTTTTAATAGAACACAAATATTGTCAAAGTTTGTCAAATATATTTAAATACAAAATGGTAAATTACCTAAAAACGGTGTAAAACATGATTAAAACAATATGATACCAAAAAAATTGTATATTTTATGAAAAATTTTAGATATTGAGTCCTACGTTAATTCTAAAAGTCATTTTTATTGACATTTTGTTAAATTATTAAAGATAAAGGAAGTTTTGTCTTGGTCCATTTTAAAATTTTTATACTTTTTGGACCCGCTGTAATAGTTATCTTAACGTGAATCTTGTTTGCCAAAACAGTTACCATAGACGACATTCTTAAATATTTAAATTTTTCCATTCTAAATTTTTTCCATTCTAAAGCTCATCCGTGGACATGCTGTACTCAACAGGGTATTTAAAAAGATTCTTTGGAAATAATTTGTAGAAAAAATGTCTACATTTGTCAAAAAAAAGACTTATAGTTATTCTCAGAATTTTCAGGCGCATACTATTACCGTTTGATAATTTATAATTTACAAATCAACAACCAGAAACCACAAATCAAGATTGCAAATTTCCTTAATGACACGTTTGACATTCGAACATGAGTAACATTGATTTAATTCCCGCGTAGGCATCAAAAATGTCCACCTATTATTAACTCTACGATCTTCATTAACATAGAAACAAATAGACACCATTTAAGCTTTGTAAGACACTCTCGCCAACAATCAGAGACAATGGGTGACAGGCGCAGCAAGGTAAACGATTCCGTTTTAGATGGTAATTTATTTGCAGTTGGGTAACGTGAGGTTTAAGAGTTCCATAGTTTATTTAAACGAACATGTCTGATTTAATGCTTTAAGAATAAAAACTTCATTAAAAAAAAATATCGACTTTACATATAGGATTAACTTAAAAAATTCAGGATGTGAAAAAACTCTGCTAATAAACCTAACTTATTAAAAATAATAGAAAAAAAAACTTTTTTATAAATACACTAATGTCCCAAAAGTTATCCCTTTCGAACTACAAGCTATTAAAATTTTACAAAAATATTTTTTTTTTTTAATATATTGAATCAACCAAAAAAGTCTACAAATCAAATTTGTTCTAGACAAAAATTTAAAAAAATAATAATAAGAAAATACAGTGAGGTACCATATTTTTCTTTAAAAATATTTACTGTAAATCACTCACGGACGCCACTAGTAGAAATTTTTTTATTTTTTAACTTTTGATGCATAAAAATATTATAAGTTGGCGTCATATATGGGAAACTCTTTTATTTTTGATTTTATAAAAGAAAGAAATCTACACTAATATATAAAGAGGTAAAGTTTGTAAATTTGTTTGTGAGTTTGTGGGTTTGAAGATTTATATGTAAAAAATATCCAAAAAAACATATACATAGTGTTTTAAAAAATAGTTTACATTTAAAATTTGATATTGACGTTACTTTTCTCAACGGATTTTGATGCGTTTCTTTATATAGATAGAGTGATTCAAGAGCAAGGTTTATATGTATAATAATATAAAAAAAAACATATACAGAGTGTTTAAAAAATATTTGACTTTTAAAATTAAATATTGACGTTACTATTGCAATTAAAAAAAAGTGTTTATAGGAATTGTGCATTTGCTTATCAATATTCAACGGATTTTGATGCGTTTTTTTAATCGATAGAGTGATTTCAGAGGAAGGTTTATATTTACATAATAATATCCAAAATCATCACGGTATAGGAAAGGGAATTGCTTTACTCCCAATAACGCGTGCGAAGCCGCGGGCAAAAGCTAGTTCCTTATAAAAGTTCTGAATGCTTCTAAACTGAAAATACAATCATCAGATATCAAATAGTATTAGTCATCTAAGAGGTTTGGCCAGAAATGTAATTTTTGCTTTTATATTATCACAAGATCTATAAATTGTATTGGTTAAACTACCCAAAAATACTTTGAGTAAGATTTTTTTGGAAAATAGTTGAATGTATAATAATTAAATAAAAACACGAGACCGCGCAGCACTCGAGGGTTTTTATTTTAAAATCAAAAACTCGAGACCGGGAAGCGGTCGAGGGTTTTAAAAAATTATTGTTCATATATTTGCCAAGCCAATCTTACAAAAAGTATTTGGGTAGTTTAATCGATTTAAATTTGTAGGTCGAGTGGTAAATGGCTAGAATATTTCCTGAAAAACTTACTTTAAAGCTAACAACACAGAAATTTACTGATAATAAAGTTTAACATTTTTTTCAATTTTGACAACTAGTTTGGATTATTTGCTGTTAAACAGCACATGTGGTTTAATCACTTATCTAAACAAAATTTAGCCGAAAAATGATGGTTTCCGATTGGTTTATTTTCTATTAAGGAAATAATCAAGAGTAAAATACCTGTATTTTTGCTAATATTGCAAATTTCTATAAAGAAAAAATGTTGAGAATTTAAAAATTACTTTTAAATATGCAGTTTTGTTTATTTCCAAAAACAAATTATTTTGATTTTTCTTCGAAAAATCGAGAAAATTTAAGTTTTTACATTGAGTGCATTGTACATTCTTTTTGTTTTATTACAAAAAAAAAATAAAAAGTTTATTCAAACCTGTCCTATGACATTCATAATCATGAATTGCACTGTACTAATGTACAAACCTAAATATTCACCATTATCACAGAAAAAAAAGCAAAAATATTTTTTTGCAATTAAACAAAATTGCCTATTTAGAAATAATTTTTAATTATCAACATCTTTTCTTTATAACAATTTCTGTTATTAGCAAAAGTACAAGTACTTTACTCTAAAGCAAAAATTGCATTTTTGGCCAAATCTCTTAGATGACTAATAAAATTTGATATTTGATGGTTGCTTTTTAGGTTTTTGACCATACAGAACTTTTTATAAAAAATAACTTTTTCTCAAAATCAATATTAAAAAAATTCCCATATGACGCCAACTTACACAGTAGACACACTGTATACAGTTTTTCGTATTTTAAATGAGAGGATAACCAATTAAAGTTTGTTTCTAGAGTTTCTTGACATCAAAACTAATAAAGATAGAACAAATCTGATTGCACAATCTCGATGTCGATTCTCGAAAACTGTGCATCGTTCGGGAAAAAGTCAAGAAATTAAATTTGTCGCAAATTCAATGAGATTTTTAAAATAATTTTTATTAAAAAAAAGCAGGGCGCACCATTTTTTTCTTGAAAAATTGTCCATACAAATAAGGTACAGGCGTCACTGTCATTTTTTTTAAATATTTTTATAAAGCGGTTAAAAAAATATGATAATTTTTTTTTCTTAGAATTGTAACACCCTGTATCTCTTAAAGAAAGCGTTTCCGAACATATGTTTATAAAGGAAACTAGGGCTTATTTTCGACGTAGAATATGCCATTAAAATTTGATGCATGAATTTTGGAACACCCCGTATAGTGTCAAAAGGAAAGTACCAACTTGGAAATAACCCTGTATTAGGTTATGAAAAAGTACTTTTATTGAGGGAGTAACCCAAGCCTAGTTTTTTGTTATACTGCTCCACTCCTAACTATTACCTACAATCCAACATTCTTTTTATTTACAACCAATAATTAAGAAACATTGTTACCAGTCCACTTATACCACAAAAATTATTTACTAATTACAGAAACACTAATTTAGTCCAAAATATACTGTCATTATTTAGAAAAGTATACAATCATTTAGCAATTAAAATCAGCTTAACAAGTCATGAAAACTTAGCAGATAATTATATAAAACCGATAAATAATTGCCGCTGGTTTCGAATAATAACTTTAATTTATGTATTACAAATGTATAAAACAACATTGTTTCTCTTTCTGCAATATGTCATTCTGACAACTTATTAATTTGTGCAATAACACATGGGTGATTAGGGTAATAATTAAAGTTAAACAACTACTTATTTACCCAAACAAACGTGTAAATACGTTTTCAATTGAGGTGGCTAGTTTCAAAGTGTAAAGGGAATCCCATTTAAGGGGGAAACATCTCATATTTTCTGAGTTTTCCCGCATCTTTTGAAAAATTCAAGATAGCCAATTAATATAATTTAGCTCAGAGAATATGAAAATCGTAATTAGAGAACAATTGCATGAAAAACAAGACTTAAACAATAAATGTTGTTCTATGGAATTCTAAGTGTTTTTTCTTCCTCTCATAATACATTATTCTTTAGATAAAAAAATACAAAATGCAAGTGAAGCAAAATAAAGATTTTAAAAAACTAAATTAAAATCTACTTATAGGTAAAAACGTCATTGACTTTGAAGTATCAGGACCCCCTGCATTTTATATCGCTATACTTATGTATTTAATCAAATAATATAAGCTAAAACTTAAAAACTGTTAAAGTTATACTTATAGTATTTACAGTGGCATAGCCACAGGGGCAAAAAGGGGCGGTCGCCCCTCCCTCCCCGTTGAGTTGTTGCCCCTCCGCTAATGAAATAATAATTTCTTAAAGATCTTCCATTTGATTTTTATACATATATGTTTTATAGAAGCAAATAATGGCTATCAATAATATACCATCACAATTAGTAAGCCCTGCAAAAGCCCCCAATAAAATTAGGTTTTGTTTTTCAGTACCTATTTTGTCGTCTCACGCAAATATCACGAAGAAATGCCGAAATAAAATAGCTTTAATGGGTATAGGGTTTACTTTTAAACTTAATATTGTTTAGTTTTGACAAAAAGTGTATTTTTTTTGTATTTTATTTATATAAAACTGATAATAATTTTAAAAATGAAAAATTAATATTTTTTGCAATAACATAATGCCTCTGCCAAAAAAGTTAGGTCTTACAAAAAAACGATTAGAAAAGCTCTTACTGTGCGCAGGTACGTCGTTAAAAAACATTTGATAATATCTGGATGCATTTTTTACAGCATGTAGAATTGGAAATATTTTAAGCGGTTACTAAAAACAAAACTCTGTATTAAAAAAGGAAGTCCAAAAAGACTTCGCCCCTCCCGCGTTTAACTCCTGGCTACGCCACTGAATACCTACCCCAATTTAAAAAAAACTCAAATTGACCATAAAATCTATAAACTTTATAATAAAAAGGGTGTTCTATTTAAAAAAACCTAACATTTATGGAGTTAGTTTTTGTTTTTCATGCAATTGTTTTCTTATTACGATTTTAAAATTCCCCCAGCTAAAATACGTCAATTAGCTATATTGATTTTTTTAATGCTGGAAAAGTCAGAAAGTATGCAATTTTTCCTCTTAAATAGAATACCCTGTACAATCCTTAAATTTTTATGTTATATCTACTGAAAAAAAAACAAAGAACCTATACAGTTATAATACATTATTTTAAGTTAAGTTTGAACACGTATGGATGTAGTCATGGGCTAAAAAGTGATTTATTTAAATTCAGTGTTAAAATATACAACTATTGGGACAATTATCCCACTGTTGTATTAAAGAATAAAAATAAAGATTGTAAATTTTGAAAATGGACCCCTCAATGGTTCTTGTATTAAAAGATGGTTCTTTAATGAAAGATTATTATTAGGGAAAAAATGTGGATGTCTCTTTCTCCAAACCGCTTAAAAGTGTCTCGGGCACGAGAAATAGCGTCAGCGTCGATCGGCTGATTTAAATAAAAAGTTCTTTTATTCTCGCATAAAGATCAAAGACAGCGCTCTCACATTTTCCGCTCAACGCTGGCCGCTGACGCTGACGCTTAGTATCGTGGCCGAGGACAAATAAGTTTTTGATTTGAAATAAAAATTTGCGGCACTCATCAAGTGCATAGTTTTCTCATCTCTTCTTTCGATATGCACGCACAGGGGCGGCGAGTATATAGATACACGGGAGCCAAGACACCCAAAGAAATCAAATGTATGGGTGCAATGCACCCATATAAAAGAAAACTAAGGGTTCTTACACGTAAAGATTGTGAAGTAGCGTTTGTAAGTTAAAAACCCTTTTTTCTTTCTTTTTGGTGCGGGAAAACATGTTTTGGTAAGAACAAAGTAAGTAAGTAGGTGCTTTTAAAGTGAGGCAGTTTTCTTTGCTCTTCAAACATTTTTGGTCCAGGTCCTAAAGTGGACTGGGGAAGGTTCGGAAAGACATTTGGATGAGAATTCTGAAGGAAAATTAAACCGCTTCGTTCGGCGAAAGAAAAAATTGGAAAAATTCGGAAAATCCAGGAAAACTTGGATATCTCGGTTCGCTAAGCTGCGCGGCGCCTGGATTGGATTGAGGGACCTTTGGAGTAATACCTAGAAAAACATCCCACAAAATTTTAACTGCGCTCAACGGCGAAAGCGGAAAATCAGGAAACTTAAGAGAAGTTGGGGAAACCTGGATATCTCCATTTGCCAGACAGTGCGGGCTTGGGAATACGTAAGAGAACCTCTGTAAAGGCTTTTAAAAGTGAACTACACAGAAAAAGTCAGCCGCACTTTTCCGCGAAAAGTTTAAATCGGGAAATCTTAGATTTTATACTTTGGCGAATGCGCCACGCACCTTAACCATAAGAGATAGCATTTTATTACTTATAAAGCCTTCAGGAGTAGTTCGCCACACAAAATAACCTTGTTACGCGAGTGAGTGTCCATAGCTTACCGATAAGTGATAAGTTAACTGAGCAAGCTTATCAAAAGGCAATAAACGGAAGCGGCGTGTTGTCCGGAAAATAAAAAGCAATAAATGAAAATAACAACTTCTGAGATAGTTTTTGAGTCTAGCCGTCCTTTCGCCGCAACTATTACATATGACGGCAACTCTATGAGTTCGGGCCGGAAACTTTTCATCCCATTCTCGTACATTCATTCGATTTAAAATAGCAATATATTTGCAAATATAATACCTCTACATAAAATACCATTATAACTTAAAAGAAATAAATTAATTACATGATTCATGAGACATAGTCGCATAAATACATAAAGACATAAATAATTGGGTCTCTTAATAACGAAAATTTATGTATTTATTTAAACATTTGTAAAACAACGCCGTTTCTATACGACCAACATGTCTTTCCGACAACTCATTAATTCGAGCAATGATATATTGCGCTTATTTTAATTGGATACACTTCATAATTAAATGACTTTAATTAATCAACGAGATAAAAAAATTAAAATACGTTTTAATTGTCCTCTTATTGAAAGGTGGGTCGTAAATTAAGGTGCAGCTGGATATTGGTTTTTAAGTAGTTTGTAAATAAATTATTGGAATTATGTATAAAGTAGCAATTTATTTGACGTTTGTAAGTGGGTAATTAGGGATATGAAGTGGCTACTGACTAGGCTACTTCTGAGCACAATTGTTGCCTTAAGATAGATAGTCAGATTTGTCCATACTGTGGTGCAGCCCGTGCAGCTGCCAAGTGAGAAAGAGGTAAACTACACTGATCTCAATGGATTGCCAATGTTATTACCTGCGCGAAACAAAAGTTACATTTCATGGGTAAAAACCGGTTTGTGCGCAAGCAAGTTAAAGGAAACGCACGGCGCCAAACAGACTATCCGACTATCGGAAAGAATTTTTCGACGACATCCTGGTTTTCTGTTCGAAGTACGGTACTTTTTTTTTTTTTTCACCCTTTCGGGGTCATCCTACCCAGGTCCGACGACCGCCCCCTAGGTGATGCACTGCAGCCTGAAGGCTTATTGTACCTTGACCCCTACTCCTTCTCATTCACACACAATTCATTTCATAACTTGGATGGTTGTTGCTCGGTCCGCTTCCCCGAGCAGAAACACCGTGTGCCGCTGCCCAAAACACCGCTGTCGCCGGACACCCATCCAAATTATGGGCGCGCATTCCACTGCTTAACTCCGGAGATCGACGCTCGCCGATACAACCGAAGCCGCCACAGGGCAGGTACTTAAAAACATATGTAATTTCGACCAGAAGTAAAAGGGTTCGAGTTATCTTATATGTATTTCGACCAAAAGGATGCAAGCAATATTATGAATATGAAAACAATTTTTATTAACCTTATGGTTACCATATATTTTTTAAATTGATCAATTATAAAAAGGGAGTGACTTCACACAGTCCAACCCTGTTAAATTTTTTTATACCAGCACGGTCTGATTCTATTTATTCATGAACGGAAGAAAGATTTAAAACAATTCCTAAGTGGATTTACAAAGTGTGTATTATTCTCAGGTTAAGTAGGGGAAAAAGATTTAACTAACCAGAACTAACCATGACTCCCCACCTATCCTCAGTCTTGGGTACAAAATATTCGACTTTATGCGTTGGCTGCAAACGATATAATGTAAAGATAAGGTATGGTTTGTTATTAAGCTGTTTTTACAGTTTAAAAGTTTTGTTTCATGCAATTTTTCCTTGCTACAGTTTTTAGATCTGCGCACGCACACATTGCAGCAAATTTTAAAAGAGAAGAATGCGCGTAAGCCGATCGGAAAGTTGCAGCAAGAAAACTTTCAAACTGTAAAAACAGCTTTAAAAATGGTAATATTTCTTCGGTTTCTAGTTTATTTTCATTTTTAACTTCGGTCATAAAGCTGCAAAACAATTTGTATTCATCTACGATTTCTAACGATAAATCATTTTTATAAAAGTTAAGCAGTTCCATAATACAATCAATAATTTTATTTGTGGGGGTAAATTTTCACAAATAAACAGTCAAATTTTATATAAATCTATATAAAATCTTTAAACCCTGTTTCAATAAGAGTATCCAAAGCTACGTAAAATATGGTGATCATAAATTTTTGTTCTGCATCTTCATGTTGATAGTCGCTTTGAATTTCATCATGAAAAGTTTTTGTTTTTTTTTTACGTTTTTCGACAAAATCTTTAGTGGTTCCACACTTGCCTGCTGAAGCTTTAGCTACAGTTTTTAACTGCATAAATGTTTCGTCAGTTCTTAAGGAAATTAAATGTTTTTTGGCAGCGTTGATTAGATGAACTGCTGTCTTAAAATTCATATCGAGTTATTTTTTTTTAATTATTATTAAAATTTGAAGTACTTGCTAAAGCCTTCCCAGGAAAAATTATGGGTGGCCGCCTCCCCTGCCCTCAGCACGCTACGCGACTGGCCGAGACCCAAGGGTCATAAAATTAAATGAAAGAAATAATTTATCTCCAGTGGGCTTATAAAAAAGACTATTTTAAAGTCTTTTCTTTAAGTAAATAAAAATTTTGGCTAACCAAAACACTCTCTATTAAAATAATTCCTGGTATTTGTTCAGCTGGTGTTGTATACACATCGAAGAGTTATTATCCCTTAAGCTGCGTCATTTTAAAGCGATTTAGCTGCCATTTTGCCGACGCGAAACAGCAATAATGCTCGAAATACTCTTCATAAATGTTTCGAAACCTCGTAAATACCTTGTCGTGTCTCTTTGTGTGTGTTTTTATATGGACAACGAACGATACTGCTTTCAGCGAATATGTCTATATTTCTCTCTGCGAAGGTCGTACTAGTATTAACTGAAAATTCTACCACTTAAGTCAGACGTAAATAATGAAGAAAAATAGTTATAGTTTTAAACCTAATGCAAAAAATGTTAGGAGGTGATTCCTTGTTCAAAATAAAGCGTAGTTTGTTGTATAACCGTAAAAAAATCTTTATTTTTGACGTGATAACGTCTTATAATTCGATGGTGGCGGCTGCATGCACAAAAAACATGACTCATGCGGCGTTCCATTTAAAGCTTGAAGTGTAAGCGAGAGCGCGAAATAGGCACAATCGGCCTACGCGTTCGACATCCGGTTCTCTCCTACTTTGGGTCCGCCTTTTATACAATATTACATTTACATGTTTTCGTCAAGTAGGAAGTGCAGTGAGAAGTGAATGTGGTGTAAATTGTGTTTTTTTGTTTTTCAAAAGTTGAAAATAAATTGTTAATGCCACATTTATACTTGTAGTTGATCTGTATAATTTAAGTGAATACCTTATGACGTTATCACGTAAATTTTTGTACGTAAACCGACTTTACAGACCAGTGGCGTAGCTAGAAGTCATGAGGCCCCGGGGCAAACATTTTTTGGGGGCCTTCATAGGTGGGTTTAAGAATAAAAATATTTTGTGATCAAAAAGTTGTTTATTGTCATAAAAACAAAGAGTAACAGAAATAAGAATATGTTCTATTCCACAAATATTTATTAATATCCTATATAAAATATACTAAATAAAAAATATGCAAAAAATTACAAAAATAAAACTAAAATTCCCTTTTCCTAGCTTTCCCATTTGCGAATTCGTTAATGATTTCTTTTAAATCAAGATTTTGGGCTTCTTCGTTCTCTATAGATAATAAAACGAGACCGCTTAATCTACTCTGGCCTGTAGTGGACCTAAGATAGTTTTTTATAAGTTTTAGTTTACTGAATGATCTTTCAACAGTTGCAGTTGTTACAGGCAACGTAAAAAATAAAAGGAACATTAAGTAAACTTCACTAAGGTCGCTTTCAAGTATACCATACTTGCTTAAAATTATATTAAAATATTCCTTAATTGTTAGATCGTCATTAAGGTCTGTTTTACAAATATTTAATAAATTAGTGTATTGGAATATTAAATTATTTAAATCAAATATTTCAGAATATTTGCTATAAATGGCGGTACATTTATTTTTAATGCATGTTTCATCGCAACTTAATATAATTTTTGGAATAAGTAAATCGAACAAATTATTTATTTTTTTATGCTCTTAAATCTGTTAGAAATTTGTGTTAGAACACGGTCCATAACAACATTAAAAACATTGACTTTAAATAAAGTTTCGGTATTATTATTAAATCTGTAATCACTTAAAAGTTCATCAAAGTGTTTTTTTACTTTAGGTTGACGTTTTTGCGTAAATTCCGTTGGAATACTCCATTTGTTAGCCAATTCCATAGCTTCAATCTTTAAAACTTCATAAGAAGATCTTAATTCAGTAAGGTTCTTTTCTACTTGTTCTAAAACAGTCACTGATTCACTTAAATCAATATTTTTCTTTTGAAGAACTTTTGAGGCAGAAGTTAACCTGGGCAAGGATTTTATATAACATTGTTGAAATAAATACAAATTCAAAGCAACACATTTGTTTTTTAATGGAAGAAGCTTCTTCTCTTTCATCTTTTTTATGAGATTGTAACTCTATTTCTGTTAGAGATTTAATAATTATCAAGGTAACGAAGTTTAACAGCACTAATAGATAATATTCTTCCTGACCAACGAGTTGGATTTAATGATTTTAAAGTTGTTTTGGATTCACTGGTAAAAGAAGCTAAAAGATCCCATCTTTTAATACTTAAACCAAAAAAATAATATATATTTTGCAAAGTGGCAAAATATTGCGAGACCTGTTTACAGCAATTAACTGCATCGTTTATTACTAAATTTAGGTTGTGACTTGCACAATGCACATATTCGGCATTTTGTTAAACTCTTTTTATTTGAGCATTTACTCCATTATAAGCCCCACTCATAACACTGGCTCCATCGTAGCCTTGCCCATAACATTTTTCAATGGGAATACCTAGATTTTTTAATATGTTTAAAACTTCTTGAGTCATTCCTGCAGCAGAATGATCTTTTAGCTGGAAAAACCCCAAAAAAGTCTCTTTTATCTCAAACTTTTGAGATAACATATCTTTATCTCGAATTATGTGACAAGTTCGAATGACGATGCTTAATTGATCTATCTTTGTTATATCTTGAGTTGTATCAAGAAGTAAAGAGAAAATGTCGCGGAATTAATTTGTTTTGTTAATTCAAAAGTGAGTTTTTTTTGAAAGGCAATCTATTAATTCATTTTGAATAGTTGGGCTAAGATATCGCACAGATCCAGAAGGCACTTCCACCACCTGTTTCATAACATCATCATAGTCTAACAAAAATTTTACTTGAGCCATAAAATTCCCACTAAAATCGTCGTCACGGTGCCCACGAAATGATAAAGAACATTTTGCAAGAAGTAATGTAATTTTGAATAATCTTTGCAACACCATATTCCAGAACGACGCTTGAAATCTGATCTCTTCTTCGAGGTTCTTGTCAATGTAACGATTTTTTCTCCAAAGGTCGTGAACAGCGCAAGCTTCAATATGAGCCTTACTTTTACTATGCTCTTCAATGCGTGATGATAAATGTTTCCAATCTCTTAAGCCTGTTCTCCAGGGACTGCACAATTTTGAGAAAAGCCAACAAGATTCACAATAGGCTGCATCTAGTACAGTTGAATAGCACAGCCAATGACGATTGACAGGGCCGTATTTTGTAGTGGAAAAATAATAACTCTCACTAAAACTGCGATCATTTTGTTTCGAGTCCTTGGGAAATGGACCTTTAGGTCTATTGGGTTTAAGACTAATAATAATCTTTTTATCTTCATCGGTAAGAGTTTTTCCCAAGAAAAATCCAAGATCGCTAGATACACTTATTTTGCTATTAGAGGAGCCTGAGGTGCTAGAAATGGCATTGCTGACAACTTCACCACAAATCTCAGTACAAGGCAAAAGTTCTTTAGAGGAGGGGCAAGAAATAGAAGTTGATTCACTTGTTTCAGAAATACTGATATTTTCTTGTTCTTTTACAGAAGAAAGAGAGGCAGAAACTTTTAAAAAATTTTCTATTTTAACATGTTTTTTTAATTTTTCTTCTTTTTGTAATTTCAATTTTCGTTTCTGTGCCCCAGACTGATATTTCCGCTTATCTTCCATTTCTATTTTTATTTCAGCGCTTTATTATGAAGTCTGCTGAGCCTGCAAAGAAAAAAATACACAACTATTTTTAAATGCATTGGATAGTTGTGTAACAAGTAACAAAACACTATTTTAGTCTATAGAAAACTTTAAGAAATTAAGGGCGGGTAAGAGGGCTTATTAAAAACAGGAAAATGTTATGCATACATGCCCTTAATTGAAGTAATAGAGAGGCAAGTTAAGGCATGCGACTTCTGCGTTGTTCCCTATCTCGTAACAAACTCTCTGACTAGAATAATTGTCAGTCGGGTTATTTCTGTTACGACAAAATAAGGCTGAAATAGCTTTAGTCATATACTGATTTTTTTTTCACTCATGCAAATATATAGTCCGCACTGAAAAACATTACCCTCGTGCAATTCCACAAAATCCCAAATTGGGCAAAAAGACAATAATATTATTAAAATTAAGCTTCATATCCCTGGCTCCGCTGGGTAAACCCGCTATAAATCCGAAATACGAGCAGGCGTAAACGCATATTTCAATTTAGTATTGGGAGAAAATGTATCCTCAATTACCTACTCAATACAAAATTGTATTTTTAAATATGTCAGTAGGTAGGTACTTTTTATATGATATAATTCATTAAGTAATGTGACTTACCTTTTTTTCTAGTAGGTACCTTGTAGGTACGACTAACGAGGCACAAATGCACAATACAAATAAATGTTATTATTAATACTATAAAATATAAGTTAAACATTCAGTTCATAATCCACAATTTGTTATTAAATTTTACTGTAGTACAGTTTTTCTCCACAATCACACCACGACACAATAATATATTTCACGTTGAGTTAAAATCGTCAAAACAAGAAACCGGGGAATTCCCTGAAGACGAGGCGTAATTATAAAGCGGTGGTGCCAAGACTGCCATGCCCTCGCGATCCGCCCGACCGATTATAGCTACTTGAATTTAGGAACGCAAGCTTCTTCCTCAAATTCCTCAAATTAAATGGGAATCTTTAATTTCGAATTATCCAAATTACAAAATATGCATGCTCTTAATTTTTCTGTTTCTCCTCCAATTAATATCGGCAGCGATAGCGATGTCATTCAATTTTTACACAATCAGCCCATCTGCCCATCAGTTCTTATAGGTATCTAATTACGGCTTTAATAAATACTGCAAGCTAAGATAAACCTTGAGTTGAACTTAAAAGTAAACATATTTGTTTATATAGTGACAACAGCGGAATATTCACGATATACTAAGAACTCTAAATAATAATTGACTGTTGTGGTATTTTTAATAACAATTCGGCCTTATAATATGACTAGAAATAGATACAGCACTTAAATAAATTTATTGCCGATCGGCGCTTAAAAATTTTTTTGGTGACGCGGGGCCCCCGTAGGCCGGGGCCCCGGGGCACTGCCCCGGTTTGCCCTAGGATAGCTACGCCCCTGTTACAGACAACCAATTTTTGTATCCTAAAAACAAAAGAGTAATATACAGAAGAAATTAAACTGTTGTATTTCTTGTAAAATTTTAATAAAATGCCAAAATGCATAGCTAAGTGCTTTCGGTACAACCATTATCGGTGCTACTTCTAGCCAATTAGAAGTCACAGCTCTGGAGTGTACAAACAAGTCATAATTATAAATATTAAACATATTTCTCATAACAAGTAAACAAATCACATAATAAAAACCTAACCAAAACTAACCAGAATAAAAAACATTTTGTTTTTTTTGGAAATGAACAAAATTGCAAGTTTAGAAGTAATTTTTAATTTTTCTTAATATTAATTTGCGATATTAGCAAAAACAAAAGTAGTTTTCTCTTGACCAAAAACTAAATTTTTGGCCAATAGATTTCCAACATATTTGATGATTGTATTTTAAGCTTTGGACCATGCAGAACTTTTTAAAAAAAAACGACTTTCTTTCGTAAATTAATAATAAGAAAGTTTTCCATATACCGCCAACTTACTTAGATACACTGTATATTTCTAAATATTTAATACACATGTTAATTATTATTAGTTTTATTAGTAAACTAGATATTTAAGTTTACTTTTATGGCACAATCTAATCACATTAATTTATATGCAAAGCTAAGATATTAGTTACTTATTACAGTCAGGTTAGTCCACTTAAAGAATGCCAGTGAAACGTAATTGGTAACAGTTTTGTTATTAATAACATAAATATTATAATGCTTTATCTAAATTAGATTGAAATGAACACGGGTTTATAAAAAGTCTAAAATTAAATATAAAAATAACGAGATCATAAAATTGTATGTCATTCAAATTGTTAATCTTTGCCTGGGAAAATATACTGGGTTGTCCAAAAGAAAAAAATCGAAATTTTGAATCTACGACAGTAGGTTTGTTCCAGCAGAATGTTGAAAACATGTTAGCAACAATCGTAAAACGCATTAATGGTTGAAAATAGGTTTTCCAGCAGAATGTTGGAAACATGTTAGCAACAATCGTAAAACGCAGAAATTGTAACAACCATTAGTCAGAAATGTTGGCAACAATTTTCTGCTGGAATGAAAAATATACAAGGCGTGCATACTGCTTATACGTCAATACAAGAATGGTAATGTTAAAAATTTGTCAGGAGTGTTTGAAGAAAGTTTGAAAACTTTTCAAACAGTTGCCAACATGTTTTCAAAATCTTAAAACTACTGCTGGAACAACAAACAATTATTGTATAATGTTACAAACATGGCACTGCTGGAACGACAAATTTGACGTGCGCATTATCTGAACGGTTTGCAAACATTTGCTGTATTCCTTTTATGCTCCAGAACCGCCCGGAACGACACCATAAGTGTTTCTTTTAGAATTTTTACATTTTTTCATGTTGAAGAACCGTTCTTGACACTATTGACAGTTCGGAGAACGGTTCAGAACGGTGCTACAAGGTAAAAGGGAATACACTAATTTCTGACAGCCTGCTGGTACAAACCTAGTGTCTTTAGCTTCGTTTACACGAGGTGGATCAATCTCCAGATTGAAGTCTGAATGACGTCACGCGTACTTTTTTCTTAATGTTAACACGTGCGTTTTGAAATGTACCTATTACTTAAATTTGATTTGCGTGTCTGATAAAGTGACTCCTCAAATAAATTGATTTTCAAGCTAAATTGGTGTACACACTTGTGTCCTAAAAAGATAGTTCCTTGATTTAGTAGATACATGATCCTAAATGATTGTTGCGCCGTAAATAAGGTTATTATGTCATGTTTAATATACTTAGTTGAGTGTTACTAAAAAAGTTGAATTTAAAAGTTTTTTTTCCATTGTCGCAAAATTTTGCACACAGTTTTTAAAATTCTACACTTCAGCCAAAATATGGCTGGGACGTGACTGCACACATAAAATAAAATTCTTTAAAAAAAATATGGTTTTTCTTGAAAATTTATTTTTAATTTAAAACAATTTTTCCTAAAAGAAAGCAAAATTTTTGCTCAAGAAATAACATTATCTTCTTATTAAATATTGTAATTCTTACTATATAGAATCAGCTAAATAAAGTCGTTTATAGGCAATGTGTGGAAGGAGACAGTCCAACGCAAATACCGGCATATAAACATTTCAGATTGGGCGAATAATAGTGCTTGTTTTGTTATTGCATTACTGGTCCTATAAACTTTTACAAATAGCTGATACGATATATTCTTCAGACAAGTATATGTTCTTTATATAAGACACAATATGTCTTAAATAACGAACAATAAGATAAGCAAGATTTAATTAAACCTATTCTCACAGGAAAACAAAAATATCTTCAGCCAAGGCAAAGTAATAGGTTTCTTACTGCAGCAGTTGGAAACCGTTTGCAAACCATCAGACCATGCGCACGACATAAAATACGACGGATTTTATATGCTGCGCATGAGCCTGATGATTTGCAAACTGCTTCCAACGCTGCACGAACAAGCCTAATATCTGTTAGGCTCTACTTAAAACAAATTAGAGTTCGAGTCAAGAAAATATTATCTACAAAGAAAGCGATAATATTCTTAAGTTTAAAAATCATGTTTCCTTGACTTAATCTATTTTGATGCTTCTTCAAAAAAAATATTTATAGAATATCATTTACAAATAAGAATATATTCCTTTCGCTATACCTATACAACTCACATAGTGTCTTATTAAGTCGATGCAAATTAATTTGAATTAAGACATTTCTTTTTTGTGTGCATTTTTTTGCTGCTCTTATTAAAAGTAAAGGATCCTTATATATGTACTTTTTATGGCGTTTATGAATTTATTGTTGCTGCTACACTACACAAAAATAAAAAAATATTCACTCACAGACAAAATTATCCCATATGCTCGCTTTTCTCCATAAGCTTCAATACAAAAATTTAAATGGCCATATCTCTTTTAATAATTAGGTTATTAAGACAATTAAAAAACAAAATGTTAAAGAAAGCTGAAGCTATAACTTTGGCGTAACCGTTGTTATATACAGTTAACAATACATTATACAGGGTGATTAAAAGTTTTTGGCAAAAATAAATAATTTTTAATCATTCTGTGTGATGTACTGTTAAAAGGCAGTAATCTTATTTGCGTATAAATTATACCCTTACATTTTTCTGATATTTATCATCACAAATTTAATTACTCTTTTTAATAGCGCATTATACAGAGAGATTAAAAATATTTTTTTAATCACCCTGTAGCATGTATTGTTACCAGTAAATATCAACGGTTACGTCAAAGTTATAGCTTCACCTTTTTAAGCATTTTCTTTTTTTTAATTGTCTTAATAACTTATATATTAAAAGAGATATGGCCATTTAAATTAAAGCATTTTGTATTAAAGCTTATGGAGAAAATCGAGCATATGCAATAATTTTGTCTGTGAGCGTATGTCATTATACGACATTTAATTTCCCAATTAAAAAATCGGTTGTTTGCAAAGTCAGTTAACTGACGATAGTTGAACGTGACAACGTCATAAGAAAATACTGATGGAATGGTTGCATTTTTCAAAAGAAAATTAAACAATTTACACCACAACAAACATACGAATGAGTTTGATGATGAATAAGTCGTAAGTGAAATCTTTGTTAAACGTAATACGTGTTAGTAAAAAAGTACTACCATAATTAAAAAATGAAACCATAAGCGCCATCTCTTATCAACTAGAAAATTAATGCTTTAAATCAAAGATATTTCATGCTTTTATCCTTTATTTCTCCTTTTATTCTCGAACTTCACATTTGCTCCCCCGTTTCTGTTTATTTGCATTTTAATTACCGAACAAATATGTTAAAAAAAAACGTCACAAATACGAGACAGAACGAGCATGAAAAGTGTAAAGAATTAATGAGTTACGGCTGACCCAACTTTGATGTCTCTCAGCAAGTTGTTTAAAGTGTCACCGGGACATGATAAATTGGACATATCGCAGCTGTCAGCCGGGTTATTAGGGCCCTGAAATAGCTTAATGTGGCCGCATCCGCTTGTCGTTAACACGGAGTGGCTGCCACACAGGCGGCCGGTTCGGCTAGAAAACGAAATAATCATCTTTTTCGAGTGACATGATGGCTTTTCGTGTGTCGCGTCGTGTTTTCGTTCGTTTGACGTAAATTTAAAATGATGTTCATCTAGCAGTGGCGGAGAATCTAACTGAGTTTTTCATATAATACATTTGGGGGCCAGCAGAGCCATTCCTGGCGGAGGTGCAGCAGGTTCACTCGCACAGGGCGGCTCAAATTAGGGGGCGGCATTTTGGCAAATAAAGGCCTTATTTGCGGCACTTCGGCTAAGAAAGGCCTTTTTTGCAAATGTTTCCACCAGCGGGGGGGCATTAAAAATGTGGAAACCTTTTTTGCTTTTTGCCCTTTTAATATATTTTTTTATCGCCCAATATTTCCTCTGTCATCAGTTGTGAGGGGCGTTTAAAGCATTGTTAGAATAGAAAAAAATAAACTGGTAATATTTCTAAAACTGCTCGTATAAATTTTTGGAATAGACATTCTTATACAAACCTAGGCCCGTCGGAAACACAGCGATTTGTGGTCGCCACACTTTTCATGCATTTTAAATAGACACGACGCAGGCGTTCGTAGTGGCTCATTTAAGTAAGCTACTTGTAGTCCAGTGGCGGCCACTTTAGTTTCTGCACAAACACAACCACATCCCATAAATACGCTACTTTTATTACTTTGAAAAAAAATGAATTATTAGAAAAGAAATGCAGGTAGAGTATTTATACACAGTGTGACACAGATGGACTTAACTATACCTGTAAACTTTTTTATTTTAATTATTTAAAAAAAAATCTTCATAAAAATGATTGCGTGCTAAAATGCTTAAAGCTATAATAAAAATCGTCAAAAGATTTACAGGGTGGTTCACAATCGCTAATATATTACTTTAAAAAGAATCGGCAAAATATATTTTTGAAACTACTTGATTAAACAACATAAAAAAGTGCATAAATAATTTTTTTCTATTCGTTATGGTTTCTACGGAAAATTGAGGTTTACAAAATTCTTAAAATAAAATTATTTTTTGTTTAAATTTAAACCAAAAATGTCAAAGGGTCAGTATCATAAAAAAAGACAAAATTTTTTAAAATTTTAAAGCTAAATAATAGGTAATTTTTTAATTTTATTATTTTTATTCAATTTATCTTAACAACGGTGGCAGACTTTCCATCGAAACGTTGATTTTTAGTTATCTTTTTACTTGTTTTAAGTTTTTTGGTTTTTTGATACTTTTAATTTAATTTTTGGCGTGTACCCAAATAATTACCATCCATTTTAATGTTTTTGTTGTTATAATTTTTAATGATTATTTTTGACCACTCTGTGTTTATTAATTGTTAAAATATCAATACAGTCTATTATAGAAGTTACGAGGAACCCAACCCCAAATCATATTAAAGGCTTTTGATTAGAAAAAGTAATGGTTAAGTAATGGCTTCCAAACGTCATTTTTGACATAAAAGTGATAGAGCTGTCAAAATATTTTAGTTGCATGTCCCCCACTGACTTTATAATGTTAGGTACAAAATTTTTAAGATTTTCCTACTTTTCGAGAAATCGATCGCAGCAGTTTCGGTACGACAGCCTGTATATAAAACTAATTAGTTTGTAAAATGAAAGTCGAAAAAGTTAAAATCGCGCAACAACCACTCATTTCAATCGCGAAAGATAAAATCGCAAGATATGTCAGCCGCGTATAACTCGCATAAAAGATAGTTAGATAAGGTCTGTCGGTCGCATTAATATAAATTTGTTTGACTGTTCACAACAGTCGTATAACTAATTGTTTCCCGTTAAATGTAAATATTAATAACCATTTTTATGAGCTGCTCGAAAAGTAAACGTCGACTATTTATTGATTTCGACATAAAGAAAGACATATTGCGGCAATTAATATAACTTTAATGACACAACACCATTTGCCATTTACATATTTAATCGGTAGTAAAGTTTTTATTTATTGCGACTTTTAAAATGTTTCATTTGCATTTTAATGTTTTTATTAGGAAATTTTTGATTTCCGTGTGAAGAATTTATTTAGCTATACACAGTAAGTAAGTACAGGGTTTTCATTAATATTTTTCCACCTAATTTTAACTATATCCAAGAAGTTTAAAAAAACGTCCTGTATAAAAGTTTCATACTTTTTTTATCTATTATCGCATAAAACGAGAAACAACTAAACATAAAAAACTCAAGAAAAATAAAGAGGTTAACTTTTTTTAATGGAACACCCTGTATATTATGACACCATTAAAAAGATATTTTTAAAATCTTCACAAAAATGCCACATTTGATATACCTATCTTTTATATTTTTCAAAATAATATGACTACTTAAATCTGAAAAATGGTAGATATTATAATTTCCATTATTCACACCTACGGCACTAAGCTGAGACTGTAGATGTAAGGGAATATCCAGCTTTAAATGGCCATATTTTCGAAACTATTAAGGATAGATATATCAAATATGGTATTTCTGTGAAGCTTTTAAAAGACCTTTTTAATGGTGACATAATATACAGGATGTTTCGTTTAAAAAGATTACCTCTTCATTTTTATTGAGTTTTTAATATTTATTTGTTTCTTTTTTTATGTACAAAGAAAATAGATAAAAAAGTATAAACCTTTATACATGACGTTTTTTCTATCCTTCTTGATTATAGTTGGGTGGCAAATATAAATGACAACCCTGTGGTACATAAATCCTAAATATCTTTAAAAACGCTAAAGCTGTTCTATAATCAATATCAGTAAAATCGGCATTGTTGATAGACCTTTCAAAGTAGAGTGTATTCCCAGAATAGGTGTTACAGGAGGAAAAATAAACAAAAAAAATTTTAAGACATCAATTTGGACAAACTGGTCGCATAGTCCAAAACTAATCAATACCAAATTGTACTCCGATCGGTATTATACAGGGCGAGTTATAAGTAAAAATATGAAAAGTACCCAAGAGTAAATTAGTTTTATTTTTTTAAATATAACAAAATTTTATAAGATGGTATAAGTGAAAGTTGTAGGGAATTAAATTTTATGGTAAAATTTAACGTTAGTTCATTAAAGTTAAAAAAAAACATTTCATTTGTTTTTCATGTGTGTAAAGTGTCCAAAGATATACAAAGTAGCCAGAACTAATACAAAAATATTATACAGTGACTAGCAGAAAGTCCCCAAAGAAAGGATTTTTTTTTATTACTAGACAACTTAATGTAGTTTTATTTAGATTAGTTGTTTTGAATCCCCTTAAACTAAAATATTATCATTTAAACCCGGAAAAAATGTTACAGTATTTATAAGGGGAAAGTTAAAAATTAAATTTGTTCTCATGATGAAGTTCCCCTAATTTAAATTTACTTAAAAATAATATTAAGATGAGTTGTTTTAATTTAAAGGTTTGGTAGCATAACATCACGTTTATCGCTTTTTTATAAATTTATCCATAATATTTTAGTTGATCCCCTAAATTGGTCAACTAAAGTGAACTGTACGAATACAAATATTTACCAACATTTACCAACTAAAAGGGACATCTATGTTTTTACAGTTTTTTATATTTAATTTTAGTTGATATACTAAAGTTGATCAACTAAAGTTTTCCCGTGAAAATGCTCTTTTAGTTTTGTATACTCCTAAACAACATACATAAACATTTTTAGGACTGATGTAACACAATAACCAGCCAAGGTAACATTTTAAAAATGTTATCACACAAACTCGCCGCTATTTACGACACCTTTACCCAATTAATTTTTAAATAGCCACAATAAATATATCTGCATACCCATTTCAACGAAACGACACTCGTGGAATTTATGTAAATAAAATAAATATCCAAAGATAGTATCAAAATTCCCATAATCTATTGCAAAACCACATCATTTTTAAAATGCGGCGTTTCGAATATTTCTCTATGGTAATTTTACAATTTATAAATGTTTATGGATACGTTATTTTGTTATTTACTACCGATTTAATAGATAGAAACAGAAACACACAAAACGGGTAACACGAACCATTGATCGTATCGTTAATCTTTATACGGTTTTCAGCAGTTTTTTAACTGCAAAAAAAGGAAGATTTTTAATTCGATACGATTGCAAGGGTGACAAGGGACAAGGGCAGTGTTAATTTCAGAAATGTGTTTCCGGGGGAGGGGGAGGGGGAAGGATTAAGATTCCCGGGGAGAGATCCTGAAGTTACCAAAAAAATTTTGTACCGCTAAAACAGTTGAAGAGCAAAAGAAAAGGAGGCACCTTTTAAATACCAAACAAGCAAGTTATACTTTAAGATGACATTCATACTTATGGTTTGACCACCAAATTTCTTCGAAGGGGAAGTTTTGTGCCTCGAGGGGATTATCCCCTCGCCCCTCCCCTGAATTTAACGCAGGACTTAATTCCCTATTTTTTTGTGTCTTGTTTTATAATCTTTTTAAAGTTATACGTCATATTATTAAAACATAAAATTACATTTTGCGCATTATTTTAACGTTTAATTCCGTTTTGTTTTATCCGAAAGAATCACTAGTGGTGATACTTCTGGTTAAACCGCCTCGGAACCCGAGGCAAATGTAAGTACAATCCCTTATTATTTTTGACAACCAAAAAAAATCTTCTGGTAAAAGAGAACTGGACGAAATTGTAAGTGAAGTCCCTTACTTTACAGTAGTTAATTTTCTTGCATAAAAATTTTTACAACAAAAAAAAACAGGTTTCAGGTAAAAGATACCTGGGAGAAATTGTGGGGCCTCTTACTTTACAGTACTTACTTTCCTCGCATACAAATTTTAGAACCTCAAAAAGGTCTTCAGCTAACACCTGTTAAAGGACGATACCATGCAGTACATTCTTTTGAAAATCTGGGGAATGACCTTTTTTTTTTTTGGAGGCCCGTTCTCACCGAAAGCCGGGGGCGGTCTGGGCCCTCCCTTTGGTACGCTAGTGAACTCTACTACTACTAACTAGAACATATCTATTATTAGTGTACAGAGCCCGATTTAGAGGTGTGCAGGCTCCGTTGGCGTGACTAGCCATCCAGCTTGGTGGGGCCCGAAATGGATGGCAATCATTTCAAAGCAGATTTGCAGATTTTCTTTAGGAAAATTAATTTTCCACTCAAAAAATGTTAAGGAGCAAAAAAAGGTCTTCACCCTTATATACTGCGACCTTTAGTCGACAAAAAGTGGTTGAAGGGGCCCGTTACTTGTAGAGGGCTCAAGACGGTAGCCTCGCCTGCCCTTCCTTAAATCTGACTCTGTTAATATACCTTAAATCGAAAGGTCTCTTATGAGTTTAACAATAGACTAACGGATATTAAAGGTTGATATTTGTTTCAGAATGATATCGGATTTACAGAGACGTATGTAAGAATACATAATGATTACTCGTGGACTTTAATAGGCCATGATACAGCCCTGGCTCCTAGACTAAAGACATATGGTCTGGCCACAAATAATCGCAACGAATCTGCAGCCGTGCGTCTCGCTAGTGAAATGTAGGGGGCTGCGGTGCAAAAAGTTTTATATTTAGGAAATTGCACTAATATGAGTCTCTTATTTTACGCTTTAAATTACACCTGATCGTAAAAGACATTTACAAATATGGTGGGACAGGCTTACCTATAGAACACTCAAAATTTGGATAAAAAGAAAAAAACATAAATAGAAAAATCTGGTTTATTTAAACAAGGAGATATAAATACATAAAACAATAGACTCAGCTTGACAAAAATATTTTTATATTTCTGAAGCATAAAAATTGCTTTTAAATTTTTACGGTTTAATCTACCCCACTTTCCTCTATCATTGTGAAACCGGCCTCAATGCGGCATTGGTGCGGTAATGTGTAGCCAGACTAAACTGTTATTTTAAACAGTAGCCAAAATCATTGCATTCACAAGTCACAAGCCAATTTACATGTTTTTTAACGATGAAACATAAACTGTTAAGCAAACTTTTCAAGGTCTCCACAACGTCGTTGTCGTCGACAAAAAGCCATTATTTAATTATTTTCAATAAAACAAAAGGCATAGGCATAAATTTGTATATATTTTTTTAAACTTCCAAATCTTTAAACTATAAAAAAACAAGTTAAATATTCCTAGTCAACGATTCCTGACCAAAAATTTGGTATATTATAATTACGTTTTAATCTAAGTATTCTGTAGTGCGATAACGCAGTTAAAGTGCACGTCTTTTCCTGTCGAACTTACCCCGTTTATTAATAGACCTTAATTCTTAATGTCTTGTTTTCCGATTCATCGAGACATATGTACATAAGAATACAGAATGAACCCTCGTGGACTTTGATCGCCCACGATACAGCCCTGCCCCTAGACTAGAAACTTAAGGTCAGGCCTCACATAACCGCAACGAGCCCGTGGCCATGCGGTTCCCTGGTGAAATGTAGGAGGATGCGGTGCAAAAAGTTTTGTATTTAATCAAACTGCAGTAATATGAGCCAATTATTCCACGCTTTACATAACATCTGATCGTAAAATAAACCTTTACAAATAAGGTAACACAGTTTTAAAGTTTGTCCACACATAACCACCATTGTACCGTTCTAATCAAATGCCGTAGGCTTAATATTAACGCACTGTGCCCGACCACATACCACACACAAAAAAATAACAATGTATTTATTCATAAGTTTTACTAACATATTATTGACAAGTTGTAACAATAAAACTACTTTTACATTTTTTATTACTTATTAAATTACTTTTTCTTGTATTATTTGTTTACAACAACTTACCAATCACTAACTCTTTATTTTTATACGTAATGAACTGAAATAAAAAATTACGCCCGGTAAACTCAGAGTTTGGCTCGGAGAACATCGGCGCTATCTGGCTATCCGATCCACGTATGATTTTATTGACTGGGCATGTCTCAGACAGTACGATGCATCACCGTCGAAATTAAAAATGCAAACAAAACGCATCGAGACACGGTCGTGCTACGGTGCGGCTCTTGTGGAGCATCGAAGCGGTCATTTGAGACTTTTACCTATACTACACTCAAAGTTTGGATAAAAAGGAACAGAGATAACTAAAAAAATCTGTTTTAGCTTAACAAAAATGCTTTTTATATTTTTAAGGCATAAAAACTGCTTTTGAATTTCCGTTTCCCGAATTAATTTGCCCTACTTTCCTCTACCACCATGAAATCGGGCTCGGTGCGGTTATGTGTGGCCCAACCTTTAAACTGTTATTATAAACAGTAGCCGAGTCCATTGCATTCACCGGTCACAAGCCAATTTACATGTTTCTCCAACGATGAAACATAAACTGTTGAGCAAAATTTACGAGGTCCCCACAACGTCGTCGTCGTCGACAAAAAGCCATTGTTTGTTAATGTGGAAACAAAGCGGGTCCGGGTGTGAACTGCTCGCAGAGTTGCTGCTTCTACATTGTCTTGGTGTTTAAACAATAATTGCTTTTGTATTTCTAGATGAATGTCTTGCACGCATGAAGTGCCAGAATGGCTTTTAAGCGCGTGTAATTTACGGCTATGGTGAAATAGAAGTATTTATCTTATGAAAAGCAATTAATATGACTTTTTATAACAATATAACCATAACATACTTTTCTTTATACCGAGTGATCCAGAAGCTTTAAACAAAATTAATATTTCTAGTAATATGAATTTATAAAAAAGGCACATCGTTACAACATATAGTAGGGGAGCCCACAATGCTAAATGGGGCTTTAATCAAGCGTCATAAAGACCTATGTGTTGCAAGGCTAAGATGATAAGAAGAAAAAATGTTATATAATGTATACCTTTTCACTTCCGCACTGTAGTAAATCCCAAATTTCCCTCTTGGGCTCCTCTACCAATATACTACAAGTGAGTGTATCTACGTAGGATTATTTTCGAAAAATAATACATCAATCGGACCCAAAAATATTAAGATGTTTTTTTTTCTTTAAAAAAAAATCCGTGGTCAGATTTTAGCCATCATGTCACAACATTTACTCAACCTCGAAAAACCGGGAAAAACTCCTCAAATTTAATATATTTTTTACGATTTTTTGAACACTAACATGTTATGGAGCATTTTATTGCATATCAATCACAGCCTATTATATTATATTTTTTTCTTTAGTTCTTTAAAAATTCTCCAGTGCTTGAAAAGTGGTGACCCATAAGTACATACATGCAATATACGTTTTCCTGAGTATTTTTACACCCTGTATATTTCCTGTTTAAAAATATACAATGTGAAATGCCACTTCTTATAAGCATTTTGGTATGCTTATTGGTTTTAAGCAGGATATAAAAAGGGATTTAAAAAAATAAGGTTATGACCAAATATCTCATATTTTTTTCCTTTTTTAATTTTTTTTTCAAGACGACTAGCTTTAAACGTTACTATACTGCCTTAAAGCAATATTTTTCTGAATGAATTAGCTTATATAAAAAATAAACATAATATTATTTCAAAAAATGTAGCTAATTTTTTACGCGTCGCCAGACTGACCATGTTTTGATAAATTTAACTGTTGGCTCCTCTATTGAATTTTAAACAAAATTGTATTGGACTATTTTAAAGACGTTATTAAAATAAGCTTACACACTACATTTCGTTTATTTTTAAAAAGCCAATTAATTGTTATTTTTGTAAAATCGTTGCATAGATACTTGATACATACAATAATAAATCCACCAGTAATGAATTAAATGTCTTGTCAAATTTTTAATTAATATTTTACTTTTTTAAGTTATTCATTATTATTTATTTACTAGATTAAATTCCGTCCTATTCGACGGATTTTAGACAGTTATTAGTGATTTAAATTAAGCGCCTCGGTCAAATGCTTTTAAACTCTCCTAGTGCACTATAATATTTGTTTGTCATATTTTCTTAATGTTGTTGCCATTTTATTAGATATATTTTATTTATTATATATAATTAGAAGAAAGAAAAAACACAACAACAAAATTATGAAATAAAACACATCCACTCAGCCGGTAAGGCAAATAACCTTGACAGCGGTATTAATAACCTATAAAATTATTTGTGTTACGTCAACCGGTCGTCTACCAATGATACATTAAACACGCAACTTGCAACGTACCACATAAGGTAAATACGGTACATTTACGTTTTCCATATAAAACCCCCATAAGACTACAGTAAAAAACACAGAAACCTGTAATTTGATTTTTAAGCACCCAAGACGGCAATGCAAAACTGTTATATTTGGGGAGTCATGGTTAGTTCTGGTCAGTTAATTCTTTTTAATAACTAAACAAAGCAAATTAAAAAAAAAGATTTAACTTACCAGAACTAACCATGACCCCCAATGTGACAGTTTTGCATAACCGTCTATAGCGCTTCAAACCAATCAAACTACACGTGCTTGTGCTTTTACTGTAGTCTGTCTAAAGCCCGTCGAATTCGACGGGGGTTCAATCTAGTTTAGGTTAAAAACAAAATGGGTTTTTAATTTTGTCTCATTTACACAATATCGAAAATATTTGATATTGTTATATCGATATATCGAGAAGTTAAATATCGATATCTGAGTTCCGATATATCGATATTTGAAAATAGTCGATATGTTGTCGCCATCCCTATCGATACTGCGTTTGACATAATATTCTCCGCGGTATAGGCAACACACGTAGCATTTTGTTTTTTTGTTTTTAAAAAAAGAAAAAGAAATAAAACATTAAAAAAGTAGTGATACGACGTCTCAGTAATCAGAGGATCATGTAAAAAAAGACCATGTAAATTCGTACAACAGAAGTCTCTATTGAAGTGTCTCAAAATTATGACTTTCTCGTTTTAAATACAATATGAGCAATGCGTTTTTGGTTCATCGGCCGGCAATAGAATAACAAAACAAGCACTATGATTCACGCCTGTTTACATACTGGTATTTAGTTAGATTGTCTCTTTTCTTCACATTGCCTATGAGTTATATTATTTAACTGAACCTGTATATAGATTACTAGTGGATTTATAACGGTATGTTTCAGGTATGCAACAAATTTACAAATAGTCTTTCTTTAATAACTTTTTATTGGCTCTTTATAAAATAACGATATTTAGTGTGTGAGCTATCGTATCAATGATATTAAAACAGTCCAATACTATTTTGTTGTAAAATTAATAAGAAAGCAAATATTTAAACGTATCAGAACTTACATGGAATTTCCTATGGTCACTCTGGCGATGCACCACCCGGTATAATATTTGTATGGAAACATATCATATCTTTTACAAAAAAACTCTCTAATTGTATATTTATTTCATCATAACACCCCTTCAGGACTAATTTCTGGATACGTCACTGCATCCTGCACACCAACTTTTTAAACACGAGCAACCATACAATATTTTAACTCAACATTTATGTCCTCAGGTTATATATCCCCGAGTTGCCGCCATTATTTTTCGTTTTCGCGAAGTGGGTAGCCATATTTTTGCCGCGGCGCTGCTAGATAGTTAAATGTGATTTATTTCTCCTGCGATAACTCAGCCCGCCCTGCAGGACGATAACGTCCAAAGCAGAAGCAACTTCTCCCGAGTTTATAAGCCCGAAGGGAATGGTTTTTGGGGTTTAGTTCAAAAGGCTATCGGGTGTAGTGTCATGTTGGATTTATTGAATACAATATGGAACATAGTTTTTGGGTTTGAATTGGTTTTCATGTTGCAGAAACCGGAGGGTGGCGAAAATATTTTTTATTTAAAAAAATATACTAATATAATATTTAAACAATGGACACCCCTAAAAAATATTTCATTTTAATAAATTGCTGTTGATATTGAGCAATAACCAGAAAAATAACTTGTTAAATAATACGAGTATGTATTAAATTCATACTTTTTGGAATTTTAGAAGTGGGTTTTTGTTACAGCTCAGTATTGGATACTTACTAAAGGTGGATCAAAAAAATCAACCATCTAGTTGATACTGAAAATTGCTATATACACCTCCAGAGAATGCTTGGCAACACGGAGCTCCTAATTTTTATAGGAAGATCCGCATCGTTTCAGTTTTGCATATTTTTTTAAATTTTATAAAAAAATACCTATCTCACCATTTCCTAATCGTAGAGCAAAACTTTATAAACGTTTTTGTAGAAAATTGAACGCTCTAAAAAGAGGTTTTTACTCTTTTTTGATTTATCTAACCAATAAAAAGATATTTAAGGTCAAAAATTAAAAGAATTTAACAAAAACTTTCTTTGATTTAAAACAGTAAGGTACAACTGAATAGTAATTTGTGTAACAAGTGCATAAAATGATGATTTTTACGAATGGGAAGTTTGACAGCACGAGCCTTTAGGCGAGTGCGGCAATCCAATGTGTAAAAAAATACGCTTTATGTTGTGTTACATACTATATTTTTCCACGATCGTATAGAAATTTCCCAAATTACCAGTTTATACATGTTTTATTTATTTTAACGTATTATTTTATTTTTGCAGCACAGCCAAATTGGATCAAAAAATGATAGCCTCCTTATTTTTAAAAGACAATTATGCTCTTCACAATTATGCCGTTATGATTTAATTTTGGAAAATTGTATGTACCTATCTATTTTTTGTAGAAATAATACTAAAACAGTATAAATTCCTTTTCAAATTCATTATTACCATTAATTTTAAATAATTTCTATTAAATTTATTCGCAAACTGTCAAATTTTAAAACTAGTGACACATGAACTAAAAGAAATAATGACGAAATCAAGGGTAACTTGACCGTTTGGTTCAGTTGATGTCGCGTTTACTGTTACATTACATAAATTGATATTTAGGTTTATTGTAGTAGGCATGATAACAAAACACTAATTCAAAGTGTAAAAAAATCTTTGAAGTGTTAAAAAAGTTACTTTTTTAACACTTTATGCAATATACTGGTATGGAGTACATATCTTCATGTTAACGATTAAAAAAACTGCATTTTTTAACTATCGTGGAAAAAAATAATTATTAGCAATTCAGTTTTTACTACTTTTATTGAAAATTAATTGCGCTACAAAAAGGCTTCTTAAATAAATCCAATAATTAAAAAGATATTTAGGGTTAACGGATTAAAACATTTTAAGAAAACTAAACTTTTGTTTTAAATTTTTTAACTTAGGGACTTAAAAAGTTTAAGTTACTTTTATTGTAGAGCGTTTAATAGCCGATAGAAATAGTAGAAACTCGATTCTCAATAAATACTTTTTTGTATGTTACAAAATTTAAAAAAAAAAAAGTTATTTTCTTTTAATTTTAATCCATCTTTGACGTTAAATATCTTTTTAACGACTGGATTTAACAAAAAAGTATAAAATACCTCTTTTTAAGAGCGTTTAATTTTCTACAAAAAAAAGTTATTAGATTTTCGGTGTATGATTAATAAATGGTGAGATATAATTTTTTTGTATTAATCTGAGAAAAACATACAAAACTGTAACTTCCCATTAAAACTTAGAGCTTAGCGTTGCCGAGCATTTTCTGGAGATGCCTAGGAAAGAATTTTTCAGTGTCTGAAGTCAAAATAAAAATAGTCGATATTTTTTAACAACCCACTTACGTAAACTCTTAAAAATGTGTGAATTTCTATTTAACAATTTTGGATATTTTCTTTCAAACTATTTTCTAAATAATCAAAGAAATAAAATATGTCCGGCGTGGTGCATGCAGGAACCGTTTTGGCCACCCGTAAGTGAATGCAAATCTCGCCTACAGCTCGAAAAACAAACTTACCGAGTAGGACAAAAAGTATATTTAAAAAAAAAACTCCCTGTGTATTTACCACCATTATAAAGATCTTTAAAAGAGCTTTAAGAAAAATAGCACAGCTATTTTATCTAACTTTATTAGTTTTGGAAATATGACCATTGAAATTAAGTGTTTAGGTAATTACTAAAGAACCTCCACTTTGTAGTAGCTAAAGATGTTGATTTTATATTCTAGGGTTATAAAGTACTTTCAGGAACTTTAAAATAATATGCCATAAGACCCCCTTGGCGCCCAGCAAGTAAAAAATTAAGACCTTGATCATATAATATCTTTCAAAATTTCATTAGATTATTCCGAACTGTTTTGATTTTAAAAGAGGTGTGAGCCGAAATTTGGGTCCCACTGTTTTACTATTAATACACATCTATTATAAGTTATTTCTAATGCCTAGTTTTTATGAAAGGTAAGATATCGCGGAACCTAGGAAGGCTGGAATCACATGACTTCAGTATCGAAATTTGAAAAAAATTAAAGTGACAGATCCTGACAGTTCCGCAGAAAAGTTGTAAATTTTTAACTTTTTACAAAATCCGCTGAAAATAATGTCGTTTTACTACACGATTTTCCATAATAGGCTACCCATTTAAATATATCAATTTTTTTAACCATAAAAACTTTTTATTATACTAAATTACAGCTAACTCTTTGAGATTTATGATAACTTCTAAATATTTGGCTAATTTGATTCTAATTTTTAAAAATCACGTCTTCTAAATGATCTTCACCAACTTTAACACATTTTTCAATATTAGATAAAACAATGTTCGTTACACGGTGTAGCATACCTTCGTTTATTTCTTCAACTTCTTCACGAATTTTGACTTTGAGTTCCTCGATTGTACCTGGACGACTTGCAAAGACTTTGGCTTTTAAATATCTCCGCAGGAAAAAATCGGGTGCCACTTTTTATCTAATACAGTGAAATCTCCCTTGGGCGGACACCGTTGGGACCGGCCAAAAGTGTCCGTCCAAGGGGGTGTCCGCTTAAAAAGAAATTAAAAAAAAATCTTTAAAAAACTTTAATTAAAAAATTTTGGTGATTTATTTTAAATAAATATACAAATAATATGTACCTTATTATTTTAAAAATAGAAAAGAAAAAAACACACAACATTATGTTAATTAGTAAAAAATTCATCTATTTTAGTTTGCCTCGTTTTTTCTTTAAAATAGCGTCCATAAATCTTAGTTCCAGTTTAGAGAGGAGCTCCAAAGATTCTGCATCCCCGTTATTTTGGGCAAAAGCTTTAAGCTGCTTGGTTAGGGTTATAGCTTTATCATAATTTATAATAGGATCTAATGCTGCAAATTCATCCGCATCAGATTCTTCGGAAAGTTCTTCCACTTCCACTTCCATTGGATTGTCCACTTTTTCTAGCTGTGGATCTTCTGCATAAACATTTTCATCCATATTGAAAAAATCATTTAAGTTTTCGCCTGCCAACTCTAACAAGTTTTTATTTTTAATAATTTCTGCTAGCATGCTTAGTGGTAAGTCGTCCTCCGGATCAAATGTATCAGCTTCAGTAGGCTGATGGTCACCTTGATTTTCATATCTAAATCCGGCTTTGCGAAAGCAGTTTTTGATCGTCTCCTTAGTAACTTGTTCCCAAGCTGATTTTGCAAAGTAGATTGCATCCAATGGTGTAATTTTTTGGTTAATTCAAAGGCTGTGTCGGTAGTATCAATGTTTACTAGCAGATGTTTTAGTATCAGACCTCTGTAATAAGTTTTAAAATTTTTTATAATTCCCTGGTCAAGGGATTGACAGGCCGCAGTACAGTTTGGAGGTAAAAATATGATTTTAATGTTTGTTAGGCGAATTTCTTTTGGATGAGATCCTGCGTTATCCAAGAATAACAAAATGTTTCGTTTTTCTTTTCTCATTTTCCAATCAAGATCGTTTAACCACTCGGTCATAATTTGTCCTGTCATCCAAGCTTTTTATTAAATTTCCAAGTTAAAGGCAAACTGTTAATGTTAATATTTTTGAATGACCTGGGCTTCGCTGCTTTACCGATAACTAAGAGTTTTTCCTTATCTCCCGCCATATTTGCACAATGCAAAATTGTTAACCTTTCTTTGGGCAACTTTCCACCAATGCACTTTTCTTTTTTAATGTGAGCGTTTTATTGGGTAAGGCTCTAAAATAGAGGCCTGTCTCATCAGCATTATAGACGTCTCTCGGTGAATATCCATTTAGTAAAGACGGACATTTCTCCCAGAAGGCTTCAACATCTTCAGCATTAACAGAAGCTCCTTCTCCTGAAATTGCTTTAAAACTAATGTTGTGGCGAATTCTAAATTTATTTAGCCATCCAGAAGAAGCACGGAATGTAGAATGTCCCAAAGTGTCGGCTATTTCCTTGGCTTTGCATCGTATTAGCGGCCCTAAAAAAAATGGTAAACTAAGCCACAGAAAAAAGTTTTTACCTATCCCCCTATACGCCCCCTCTCTGGGTTGATAATTGCAACCACACCTAACACCCTTAAAATGAAACCTTAGATAATGAAACCAACATAAGATCGCATGAAATTGAGAAAAAATCTAAACTAACCAATCCCAGGAATTTTAAACGAGGTATGGTTGGTTAAGCTATAAAAATATTAAAGTGTACCTACCTGTTAATGGAACACCCTTGTGTCGAGCTGTTACAAACCAGTCATAACACATTTTATCAATTCTGGACCCTTCGCCAGTCAGAAAGCTTCTTCTTTCATCCAAATTGCTGTTTGACGTCCATTTGTTAAGAAGGCTTTCTTTATTTTTAATAATATCGGCCGCTTGCGTTTTTCCGATATTAAAACGTTTGGATAAGTTTCTCACACTTAACTTTTCCTTATTATAAACTTCCACAACCTCAATTTTTGCATAAGCGTAAGAATTTTTCTGTTTGGAACCATTTTTTTAACAAATATGATCTGCTTACTCTATTTCCCGCATAAATGCTACGCTACGAATGACGGTAATTCCCGAGCCTATAAACCGAAGTATTAATATCGGTAAATCCCCGGTTGCTCGGGGAAGTCCCTTTAATAAAATCCAGCAACGACGTGCGGCGTTGCTTGGAACGTTGAGACGGTGCAAGTAGGGCACGTAGAAGATTATTATACCAAAAAATACGGTAATGCGCGTATGTTTTCAATGCATTTTGTCCGTTCAAGGGAACATCTGAAGGTGTCCGCGTCCGTCCAAGAGAATGTCCGCTCAAGAGAGAGTTTAAACAATGTAATTTATATGAGAGCAATTCGGGACCGGCCAAAAGTGTCCGCTCAAGAGGGTGTCCGCCCAAGGGGGTGTCCGCGAGGGGAATTTCACTGTATTACTAAATGTGTTGAAAAGTTAGAATTAAATTGGTCAAATATTTATAAGTTATCATAAATTCCAAAAAGTAAGCTGTAATTTAGTATAACAAAAAGTTTGTTTTGAAGCTAAAAATAAAATTAATTCAAATATTAAAATGGACAGCCTATTATAGGAAACCCTGTATATGGTTGTAAGAGAAATAAATAAAGTATTGCCCTGAACACCCATCATATTCTTTATGCTATTGTCTAACCCGTGTTTCTTTCGATTCAGAGCTTTCAGCAGTAAATCATCTCCGGTCATAAATCGTGTCCTGCAGCAGCAGGTAAAATACGTTCAGCCGCAGCGTCGAAAAGCAGGCGGTTTCACGGCGAAGGCATAAGTCAAAACGACTGTCGTCGCCTCCCGGTTGCAGGAGAGTCGTGTCGACCATTCTCTTGACAAAGCTGTGTGGCCTGGTCACGATAAAACCAAACGAAGATCTCTTATTTATAATAAAAATAATTATGCCAGAAAATGCGAATACAGAGTAAGGGGTGTCCTCATAGGTACTTGGAGATTTGCTTTTAAGTAAAACCTTTATTTTATTAAAAAGAAGCACTACACTAGCCGACCCGTGCGCACTTCGTTGGGCGTTAATTATATTTTTATTTAAACTTTTTGTTTAACCATAATAAAATATACCCTATAGTATTCCTGAATATTTTGGCTTTCTTATGGTGAAAGGATTTCATGATCTGTTAAGTATTTTCGAAAATTGACCCTTACAAACAAAAAATCAAAGTTACAAATTTACCTTTTTATTTATCATATTGAAATAAATAAATATCGAAAAAAGAATCTACTAAAAATCAGTAAATTCGTTGTAAATTAAGAAATCTGTAACAGCAGAGAATCAAACCCGGGCTGCTCGCGTGACAGGCGAGCATTCTACCACTGGACCACCGGTGCTTACTCATGCATAACCTCTTTATAATATTAGTATACATTAATATACATATGTCATTATTTTCCTTTGAATTTTTTGTTTAATTTCTATAAAATATAGCCTATAGCACTCCTGAAGAGTACCTATAGCTTTCTAATTGAGCAATAGTTTTCATGATCGGTTTAGTATGTCCGAAGATTAGCGGCTACAAACAATACTTCTTTATAATATTAGTAGATATGGATAAGAAAATAACATGGGAAAATAAATATGCTAAATGGTCCTCTATACTCTGTTCAAGTTACATACGCAAAATTTTAATCCATGGTAAACGCGATATCACGCCATATTACGCGTTGATAATGATTTAAAATTTTGCATATGTAACTTGGACAGAGTATAGTTATTAGCAAGTTATATCTTTTGCAGATAAATATTTTCTTTGCAAAATTTTAAATAACATTTTTGGACATTAATTTTTTAAACAAAGAGGGTACACCACTGCATGTTTCTACCTTGAAAATATTTTTTAAATATCCATTAGGATTGGATAAAATTTGATCTGCTGACTTTTATTTATTTAATTTAAAGTTTAAATAAATAAAAACCATTTTACGGCATGATTAAGTCTCTATACCGAAGGTAATATTTTTACTGTACAATTTGATATTAGCGAAACGAAATGACCATGCCGAGAAATGGTTTTATTTATTTACGAAAACCGGGTACTGCATCACATACATCAAATTAAAATAAGTCATTAGATTAGAGACTTACTGGACACCTTGTATATCTTTACCCTTATATCATAATAGACGAGTTGTAGTTGCGATAGTCGATATAATGTCCTATTAATAAGGACCCCGTATCTGTGTATCCCTTTTCCTGTCCCACTAGTAAATTATAGAACAAACAGTTTAAAATCGTAAATTCGTTATTTTTGAAAAGAAAAAACTGATAAAAAAGTTTTCGGCAGGGTTCTTCGCGGTCGCCTTTGCTAACTTTGCTAACTTTCTTTGTGATATGCCGCTTGATGCAGGTGTCTCTATCGGCGCGGCGCTGTAAGGAATGGCGGCGCCTTTCTGTAAAATAGTCCAATTGTAGCCATTTTTTTATGTTTTTTTAAATATTATCCAAGAGTTTTTAAAATGTTCTTACTATACCTATTTATATAATACAGGGTGGGCCTTTACTGCATGAGCAGTTTCCTAAAGCAAAGATTTTTATTCTACAAATAATGAAAATTTGTATGACTTTTTATGTTGTCCAAGTGACGTCCCTCACGTAGTTGACATTCTTGGATCAGGAATTGCATATACTCAAAAATATTGTTTTTATTTGCGATTTTGGTCAGTGGACAATCACCGACAGAAACATCAACGTCCCCTTTATTCTCCTTAGCTTGTTGTGTGGACTGCAATATCAGCAAGTGGAATTATTGGTCCATATTTTTTAAGAATGAAAGAGGAGTTGCGGTGACAGTGAGAGCTGCTCTTTACCAATTTGAAAAACATAATACTACAACCTGGTTTCAACCCAATAGAGCTACTTGCCACACTGCCACAGTACACATGAATTTGTTAAAAGAAATGTTTCGTGGAAGACTCATCTCACGAAGGGGTGATATTCAGTGGTCCCTTCGGAGCCTGGACCTTACTCCAAATGATTATTTTCTGTGGGGTTACCTAAAATCAAGGGTATATGAAGATAATCCAACCATATTAGACCAGCTTAAACAAAACATTGTGCGAAAAATAAACGCCATTTCGCGAGCAACTTGACGCCAAGTTTTTAAAAATATGCAACTTCGGATTCAGCAACGTAAGAGACGTCACTTAAACAACAAAATTTTAAGGTCATAAAAATTGCCATTACTTGAGGTTTAAAATAGTATCAAAAAAAATATGTGTAAATTTTGTAATGTTAGTTTTATTGGATATTGAAACTGCTTATACAGTTAAGGCCCACCCTATATTAAAATAATTAGCAATCTCTTTAACTACGAATTTTCTGGCTTATTCCAAACCAAGTGTACACCTACACCGTTCCATCAACGTCAAGACAAGAGGGAGGTCACATTTGTTCTCGTCAAGTGAACGTGTAATTGTTTCTGATGGTAAAGAAAGTTTTTGCATGTTTTGATTAAAGATTCTGTCATTAATAGATGGGTTAAAGCCATACTTAATAACTTTTTAATTGCTCGTATTTAAACAGCATAATTGAATAATGTTAACAAATAATGCCCGGTTTTGAAGACGTCTTTGTATATACAGGGTTATGACAGTACACTAAATAAATATATTTTTTTAAAGAACGTATGTCTTGCTTCTTTACGAAAATCATTTTCAATCACAGTTTACTTTTTAAAAGTAGGAGAAAGAGGTGAAATCCCTGTAAATTTTTAGGAACCTTTCATAAATATAAGTTTTTTCTTTTTTTGTCCCTCTTTTGGTAACCTAAGTGTTCCGAAGCGCAGTCAGGTTGTCATTAATAAAGAGTAGAAATTCCATATTCAATACACCTCATTATACCAACGATATGATCTATATATCTATTTAAATGATCTGCGGATTATCTAAACAAAAAGTTTTTCCACTTTTTATTACACAGAAGTCTGTTTCTCCATCTTTGTCCGTTAGGATAGGTCACAAAAATCGAATATTATTATTTTGACTTCTGATATTATAATATTGGTTTCTAGGCACCTCCAGAGATTTCTTGGCAACGATAGGCTCTTAGTTTTAATAGAAAAATTCGCTTCGTTACAGTTTTGCATATTCGAAAAAAATAATTCTCACTATTCTTTTATCATACAGCAAAAATTTGGAAAAGTAGGAAATTGAACGCTCTTGCAACAATTCTCCATGCCGCTCCACGCCGCATATTCCGCCATATAGCGCGGACGTGAACGTGAATGGAATTTACGTCATTTCAAGGGCTTGGCGAATGATTCGCCGGTGATTCAGAGCTTGTCGGTTTTTTGGAATCATAGAAGCGCGCAAACAGGTTGGTTAGTTTGGACGGATGTTTGGCAAATTGTTGCAAGTCTGGACCATTAAAAAGATATGTAAGGTCAAGAATTGAAGAGTTTAAAAAAATAGTTCTTTTGTTTTAAATTTTGTGATGTACTAAAAAAGATATAACCATTTCCTTTTTTACTGTTTTAAAAATCAAACACTCTACCAATAAAGTCTCTTGTACTTTTTAAGTAAGTTACAAAATTTATAAAAAAGTTATTTTTCTTAAAAAAATTAATGTTTGACCTTACATACCTTTATTATGTTGGGACTTAAGTATAAAAATGTTTTTTTTTATAAAGCTTTTAATTGTTTACAAAAAAACACTTTAACACAATTAAAATTTTGCTGTATGAATAATAAATAGAAAGATACTATTTTTCTGTATGAAATTGAGAAAATGTGAAAAACTGTGATGAGGTGGATCTTCTTATTTAGGAACTTATCGTTGCCAAACATTATCTGAGAGTGTCTGTTCTTTTTTTCCTTTATTACGTCCGATGCTCCCAGTTCCTGTGTTGAAACCATGCGTGATAACATTTAAAAATCGCATGTAAAAATCGGTTTGTCCTTTTTCCCATTAACTTTAATAAGAACACTTGCCTTACGTAAGCCTACAATTTGAACGAATATTTTAAAAAACCTATTCCTTGAATAATGTTAATATTCGGGATAATTCTCAAAATATTCGTAGCCTTGAAAAAAATCCGAAAATAAATTAATCACTAGTGGTATTACAAATGAAAATTTAGTAATTATTTACTGCACTACTTATTATTATTAAAATAAAATGAAAAATACTTAAATTTACCTTTAACACTTGGTAGTCCTGATCTTAATTAGTGACAGACATTGAATCTGATTTTTCCAAGACTGATGATAGCGCTACCTCTACCGCTCTTTTTTCATCGGCACTCCTTAACAAGAGCTGTCTAATTTACATATCCTCGGCGAGATCTTTCGTTTCAGGACGGCTCTACACTCTTTTAATTTACACGTCGTTAATTTACGGCTGTCCGACCGACATGGCTGCCTGCGTCGAGTAGCCTACTTCTTTTAACATGCTGTGGCAGTGACAGGGTACAACCGATCAGAAAAGTAATGAATCTGAATTATTTTGTAAAAGTTGCAGCAACGCCTAAATAATATATGAGATATAGTCCCTGGACCAGTAATAAAATGGACTTCATGATAAGAACACTTTTAAAAACCTTTAAATTGGGGGTTCCTTTAGAGCAGTGTTTCCCAAAGTGTGGGTCGCAATGAGGTCCTAGAGGGGTCGCCGGAAAATTCCAAAATAAGACAAAAACACTACTTTGTTAAATCATGTATTTTTATTTTAATATAGCCGTAAATAAAAATTAACAATTATTTATCAAACGAAACATAAAAAACTAAATATTAAAAGTCCTTAAAAAGTCCTTAAAAATAAAAGTTTGTTAAATCATGTATTTTTATTTTAATATAGCCGTAAATAAAAATTAACAATTAATTATCAAACGAAACATAAAAAACTAAATATTAAAAGTCCTTAAAAGTCCATTAAATCAAGTCAAATATTACAATGTTAATGAGACCCATGCGCCTGTTTTTTGAAACTAGTCTTTCAAATCTAGGCTGTGTATTTGAGACACACACAATTATATCGTTTTCAAGTACGAGACGATTTTTCACTTTTGTTTTAATGGCAGTCATAGACGAGAAACTTAACTCACATAAATATGATGTTACAATTGGAACCAAACATTTTACAGCTTCATTCGTCAACTGAGGGTATTCCTGCATCTTTTTGGTCCAAAATTCGCGAAGTAAGGAGTAGAGCCTTCGCGAATATCATGGAAAAGTATTGCTATCTAGACACAAACAAAGATGTCGCGGTGTACAATGTGCAGTCGACTTTTTATTATTTATTTTTATTGTAAATGCTAGTCTGGCAGAAGTAGTACTAGTTTACTAGTGGGACAGATCGCAATAATTAAAATAATTGTTGAATTTTTTAAATGTATTTAGTTTAAACTTAAACAGTAAAGTAAAATAAAATTTGAGAAACCATCAGTTGTAAATTAGGCACGCTATTTTTGTACCTATTTTGGTTTGGGTGATGAGTAGGGGGTCGTGAACAATTTTTTTAACGAAAAGGGGTCGCGCTTTAGATAAGTTTGGGAAACACTGCTTTAGAGGGAGCCTACCACGAATATTTATACTGCCATATATGCAAGCGGCACTCTTAACCCAGCCTATCAAACAAAACATTGTGGTAAACTTGTCCGACAAAAAAACAACGCGTTTGCCCACTCTGACACCCGAAACATTTGACATTGACAGGCTGGGTTAAAGCACCAATACCATATATGGCGGTATGAATATTCGTGGTAGGCTCGTCAAAAGAAAACCCCCTTAAAAGGTTTTAAAGATGCATTTCATTACTGGCCCAAGGACTAATAAATATTCTCAACACTTTTTTATTATACGAAATCGACATGGGATTCATGACAGTAATCAATCACTACGTGGTTAGTTCTTATTAGTTAAATCTTTTTTTTAATTATTTAATTTAACTTAAGACTAATATATACACTTTATAAATCCATTTATAAAAATAGGTAGGGGTCTGGTAAGTTCTGGTTAGTTAAATCTTTCCTTTTTTTTGAATTCCTTTATTAAACCTAAGACTAATACACACTTTATAAATCCATTTTAGAATTGTGTCAATTCTTTCTTTCTTCATTTATAAATAGAATCAGACCGTGCAGGTATAAAGAAGTTTAACACGGTCTTACCGTGCAGGAGTTACTTCCTCATTAAATAAACGGGTTTTAACAGCACAATAAAGCAAAAAAAATGCTATAAAGCATTCGTTTTTACCGTCTAGAAACTTAACGATGTTTTTCTAGCAACTCCTGAATCTTTGTCTAGCAACTTAACAATTCCAAATTTATAATTTTGTTATTATCCTATCACCCCGTCTAGCACCTCGAGTACACCTAAAAGACTTGTTTACTCAAAAAGTCGCATATTAAATCATCGTAATGTCGCATGCGACACTGGGTATTTAAAATTAGAAAATCGACGGCTTGAATTTTGTTCTGCCAAAAATACTGAAAATAAAGAGATAAAACAGTCAACTTTTAGCGGTGAAATAAATGTTCAGATATTATTTTAAATATTAGAGATTAAATAAATTGCACAAACTAAATAATTAAAAATTAAAATTTAACTGATATACTCTCAGCTGTCATCGTATAATTCTTCCCGGACAGTTTGTGCGCCTCTGCGTGGCATTAATACAACGCCTACCCAATATGTAAGCAGCATGTTTTTGTAATTCAACTCATTTATTAAGATTTATCGCAACCGGCTTATCGCTTCTTAATTTGAGATGCGCCCTTGGGCATTATCGTAAATTATTTTCTGAAAAATATTGTATACAGAGTGGACGTAGCTGTAAAAATTAAGCTTTGTTTAGTTGTTTTCTTTGTTGGATAGTGAAATTTCTTAGTTAGGAATCCCTGGCCCATTTTTACCATTCACTACTAACAAGTTAATTTTTCGTGAGTAGCTTCATTTTGACGAGACGCCCAACTTTTTTCCTTATACCAATTTTCGTTGGTAGTAGCATACAGGGGTAGTAGCAGAGTTGGGTCGTATTCGAATTCTCAGTGTTTTGAATAGTATTCAGAATACATTTTCCCGGTATTCGAATAGTATTCGAATACATTTGTGTGTTTGGTATTCGGTTATTCGGCAGAATACTTTTTGGTTAGTAGTCGGGATTCTGTATTCGAATACTTTAAATGTATTCGATAAATACTTTTTTGAGTATTCGAATACCGGCGTTGCGAGTATTTGAATACCGAAATGTGAAAGCAGTATTCGAATAACAAAAATTATCAAAAGGGAAAAAACACGTAAATATGAGGTGAGGACCTTTTTGGGGACTTTTTTGCTCTCTAAATTTTTTAATCATGGCTTGTTAGCTTTTTGTTTCTAGTAAGTATTTGAATCTTTTTTCCAGTTTTCCAGTATTCGAATACCGATTCCGGATATTCATAAATACCGAGTAATCAAATACTTTTTTTCAAGTATTCAAATATTCAGTATTTAAATAATCTTTGTCCGGTATTCGTATTCGAATTCGATTACCGATTTTCAGAAAAATAGTTGTATAGACAAAAGTTGGGCGTCTCGTCAAAATAAAGCTACTCCCAAAACATTAGCTTGTTAGTAATGAATGGTAAAAATGGGCCAGGGATCCCTAACTATGTCTAAAAGAATAATTACAAAAAGATTTGTTTTAAGTTAGGATGGATTTTTAATAAATCTTTAGGTCAATATCGAAAACGTATTAGAATAGAGACATGAACAAGGTTTTTTGTGCCCAAATCTAAAATTAGTTTATATTGTTATGTTATTAGTACACATATATTTTTAATAATAATGCAATATACAGGGTATTTAATTTAAAAATATCAGTTACCATCAAATTCCTGAGAATGGCTATATTTATGAAAATTATAAAAATTGGATATATCACATGAGGACTTTTTATAAAGCTTTTTAATAGTGGTATAATATAAAAAAGTGTTTCATTCAAAAAGAAATACTTTTGTTGGCCTGTATTGGTTATTTACACCTAAACTGCAGACCAAACCGTACCAACTTTATACTTTTGTTGGCCTGTATTGGTTATTTACACTTAAACTGCAGACAAACCGTACCAACTTTATACATTGTTAAAACATATTGCCCTAAATGGATTTTATAAAATCAGTTGTCTGAAAAGTCGGTTTACTGACGATAGTTAAACGTGACAACGTCATAAGAAAATACTGATTGAATAGTTGCATTTTTCAAAAGAAAATTAAACAATTTACACCACATTTACTTTTTACTGCACTTTCTGCTTGACGAAAACATGTAAATATATTATTGTATAGCAGCTATTCACGCGGACCGCCCAGAGTAGGAGAGAAACAGATGTCGAACGCTGCCGAATGCGGAGGCCGATTGTGCCTCTTCCGCGCTCTCGCTTGCAATTCAAGCTTTAAATGAAATGCTGCATGAGTATTTTTTTTTTGTGCGTGCAGTCGGCTCCATCGAATTATAAGACGTTATCACGTTAAAAGTTTTCGATGAGTGAACTAAATTGCAATTGTACCGTTGCCAAGGTTCTTGATTTGAAATCAACTAAACTGTGTGCCACCTCTGCTGTATTTAAAAAAAAGTCTTTAAAGAATGTAGAGATGGATGTTTTAGGTAACCAAAAAGATGTACTGCTATTTAAACGAAAAAGTACTTTATTTTTATGCGATTGTAAAAATATCTTTTAACGAAAGTTTGCATAAATACTTATAACATTTCATCCTGTAGATCGACTACACGTTTCCAGAGGTCCATAAAATACTCGTGTTCATAAATTTAACCGCTTTTGAAAGCATCTGACAGTTTTACAGCCAATGAACACGATAAAGTCACATCACTCGAAAGATATATTAAGAATACGGACGTGTGTGAGCCTTTGATATTTTTCTCTCTCGAACGTTAATGGTCGAGTGGATTTTTGCTTTACAGCTTTTCGACGGTGGCTCATAAAATTAAAAGCCTAAATGATGAAAAATTGAGATATTTGGGATATAAAACTCTAACGTTAGTAATTTGGTTGACAGGTGATAAATTTATCGTGTAAGGTTGTTGTTGTTCAGTCAAATTTAACGGTATGTAACTAATTGAATTTTATGAATTTAACCTTCGAGAAATTATTTTTGATGTGTCGTAATTATTGCAGTAATATGATATGTTAATAATTTTCCATATTAGATACAGATATATTTTGCTAAGCACAGAGTTATGTAGGGAGCATTATCAACTCTAACTGTACAGGGCTTTTATTTATATTTTGCCAGCCACTTTTAACTATAACCAAGAAGGATAAAAAAATCCTGTATAAAAGTTTTATACTTTTTCATCTATATCTTTTGAGCATAAAAAAGAACCACATAAACATCCAAAACTCAAGAAAAATGAGGGGTTAATTTTTTTTAATGAAACACCCTGTATATTATGTCACCATTAAAAAAATATTTTTAAAAAGCCCAACAAAAATATCACATTGGATGTATCATGTATCTATTCGGAAATATGGCCATTTAAATCTGGATCTGGATGATTACATCTACAGTGTCAGCTTGGTGCCGGTAGGTAGGTATAATGGAAATTATTTCTACTTTTTTCAGATTTAAGTGGTCATATTTCGAAAGCTGTTAAAGATAGATATATCAAATGTGGTATTTTTATAAAGCTATACTAATAGCTTTTTAATGGTGACATAATATACAGGGTGTTTCTTTTAAAAAGTTTTTTTTATGTTCATTTGTTTCTTTTTTTATGCTCAAAAGATAATAGATAAAAAAGTATGAAACTTTTATACAGTACGTTTCTTTCTATTCTTCTTGGTTATAGTTAAAACTGGGTATCAAAATATATGTATATGAAAACCTCTATATATAAAAAAATGTTTCTCCTAATAAAATTTCTACTCCAAATCTTGAAATATTGATTGAAAAACAATTAATATTGAATATCTATTAAAACAGCTAGTTCGCCTATTTTATATGTGATTATTCAATTCCTCGTATATCTTTTGATCCAATGCCTCATACTCTATGTTAATAGAATGTAAGCTTCTGTTCCTGTCTCTGCTCCACATATTATGCAGTTTAGATCTTCATTGTGTAACCCCATTTTGTTTAGATGTTCTTTCACTGGAGCATGTCCAGTGGTAAAACCTGTGATTTTTTCTTAGCTGATTCCTACTCATTCTAAGTAGTTCTTTGACTCTTTTACGCATGGTCCTCTAGAAATGTTTTCCTCTATGTTGAGGAAGCTTTACCCTGTTTTAGACCGCACTTCGAAAGGTACACTTTTGCACTCCATGGACTGGTTGACCCCCTTCTTGCCAGTTCGTCTGCCTTTTTGTTGGCTTGGATTTCGCAATACCCTGACACCTGACACACTACATTAAACTTATATTGGTGCGTCCTGCCAGTTCATTAAGTTTCTTGAGGCATTTTAGCCTAAATTATAACTTGGGGCTGATTCAGTGGCGTAGCTACTAAGGAGCTAGGCGGGGCAGTGCTCCGGGGCCCCCAAATTTAAGGGGCCCCTCGGAGTCTGTAGGTACACACAAAGAGGAATGTCTTAATTTAAAATAATCTGCTTGATTTAAGTAAGATGTACTCCTATATAACCAAAAAACAATAAAAAAAAATAGTTGTAAATGATATGTTAATTTGTAAATAATATTATTTTCCCGACAAGCAAAAAAATAGATTCAGTTAAGTAAACATGATTTTTTAAATTTAGGAATGTTAATTCTTTCTTTGTAGATATTATTTTCACGACAAGATTATTTAAACTTAAATTTGTTTTAAATAGATACTAGCAATATTACTTTTTCTTGGCTGAAGGTATTCTGGTTTTCCTGTGAGAATAGGTTTTCTTAAATAACGAATATCTTATTATTCTTTATTTAAGACAAATTTTGTCCTATTTATAGAATGTATTCTTGTTTGTAGAATATATAGTAAGAATAACATTATTTAATACGAAGATTATTTCTTAGAGCAAAAATTGCTTTTCTTGAAGAAAAATTGTTTTTAAATTAAAAATATGTTTTTAAGAATATGCACATTCTTCTTGCAAGCATTTCTTTTTATGTTTGTATAAATATAGGAGTAGTAAAAATTTCTGCCACATTTAAAACAGAAATAAAGCGGAATTGTAAGGAGACTTTTTTTTGTTACCTTACGTCGAATTAGCCCAGACTTTGCTTACTCACTTACCTTGTTGATGTGTAATATTTTAAGGTGGATTTTTTTGTATCTGGGGTTCGTCAACATTTTAAACACTATACTTGGGGCCCTACTTTATTTTTGACTCTTGCTAACGTAGCTACGCCACCGTACTCATTAATGCCTAAAGGGCTGCTTGACTGTCCAATCTATACGGTTTTTTGATTGTTAATCCTAGTACTTTGTAGAATCGCGAAGAAATACAAAAAGTGGATTTCCAGTGGAAAAGTAAAGGTAGTGTTTCCTATCTCACTGTAGACATCTGCTCCCGACCTTTCTTTGGGTTTTCACACATTTTTATACCAGGTTTGACCTCATATACGGATGGGTACAAAACCCAAAAATAAGTTTTATACCATCGCAAATACGAGTTAAAATACATTTTTAGAATTGTGAGATGGTCCGCTCTGGCTCTCCATGACTCAATTGTTTTTTTATTGCATTAGACACATATTTCGTGTGCTAAAATTATTTAGAGATTTTTAAAAATGCTATTTTTAGATATTAAGGTTTCGGAAGATATAAGCAATACAATTTGAATATGTGGTTATATTCGATGTAAATACCCTGTTATGTTTGATTGTAAAGAAATTACGTAACTAGTACATTACGTAACCCAACAAATTAATGCAACATAAATATTATTAAAAATTGCCACGTTACAACATGATCGATCGTTTAAATCTAATAATTTAACACAACAAAGTGCTAATTTTTATTGCTAGTAAAATACAATGGGAGAACCAAACAAAACAATTTAATAAATTTGAATAATTAAAAATGATTTGATAAACAAACAATATTGCGTATTACTATCAATTTGCTGTTAAATTACTTTTCTATTAATTTCTTGAGGCAACTTAAACCTGTGGTAGGTGGCATTTCCTTTTCCTGCACGGGGTGACACAAAACCTAGGAACGGCACTGATACTTTTAACACAATACCCAACTTGTACATGAGCGTAGCCGTAAACCAAATTTATAACTGTTTTGTAGATGTTAAATTTGTACGTAGATTTAAAAATTTCGCAACGATAAATACATTAAAAATATACAGGGTGTTTCTTAATTACCTTTAAAAAATTTAAATCATATTGATGACCCTATTTTCTGCAAAAAAAGTTCATATGAACATAGGTTTGAAAATGCATTGTTTCCAAGATACAGAATGTCAAAGTTTTTTTTAATCGTATTTATTTTATTATCTTAAATATTATTTAGTCAATTTTAATAAAATTTGATAGTGTTGTAGTATTGGACTATTGATTCCTAACTCGATAAAAATTCTCTTTCTCTCTCTCTCTCTTGAGCGGCTCGTAAACGAATATTTCTGACAAAAAATATATATGCCACTAACTTTTTTCTAGTTTTTATTTTTATTTAAATTTGCCTAATAAATTTTTTTTTCTTAAACAAAATATATCTTTATTGCATATTCCTGAACAACTCAAGAAACATAGAACAGACTTAAAAAACACTTTATTTAGTAAAATTTGTTGGTTTGGATGTTTTTATTGTTTACTTTAGCCTTTGTTAGTGCTGCTACATAATTAAAACATACTTAAGTAAAAATTATAAAAAAAGTTTTCTTTATGTTTAGTGGCCGGTAAAAAAGCTGTATTTTTAATCTTTCTAAGGAAAATACAAAAAATGCACAAAAGCCAGTGACGTACATTTTTGTGCTAGAAATATTTGTTCAAGTGTCACTCGCCACTGGACTTAATAAAATTGTACATTAGCCTCTTGCGGCTATAAATTTCACCGCCAAAGTTTATTAAAGTCGAATAATTGTGATAAAATTTTTAAGTTTTTATATAAAATTACATTTCCGGACCTATGTTTATACAACCATCTTTTTAAAAAACTAGTTCGGAAATAGTCTTTTATACGTCTTTATAACGAGGGTGGCTCGAGAGAGCACTTGATTTCAAACATTTAAGTACCACATCATAGCCGCTTTTTTAAGTAGGACTTTTTCTAGAAACCACTTAATAAATTAATAATGTATCGTCTGTGAAAAAAAGGATGACCATAATTTTGCAAATTTTACCCAGTATGGAGAAGTAAAAAATAAATGAATATAACGGGAAACCACCTTTAAGAAACACCTGGTACATAATTACTTTTCTTTTGCCTGCCACTCCCCCTAAACAATCCTGGCTACGCCCATGTACTTGTACTTATTAATATTGATGGTAAATATACAATTTGTGGCATTTAGCAGGTTAATAGTGGAAAAAAAGAGATTTCTTGCTGTGAAAATATTGGTGCCTGCGAAATGTGTTTCTTCCACCTATTGAGTTGGTTTGTCCAAGGCAATTTCTTTTTAACATGAAATTCATAAAAATCCTTCAATGCGACTTGCTAACATATAGTTCGATATTTTTGTATTTTTCCGCACTAGTGCAGAAAAATTGCACAAAAAAGTGCGGTATCGTAGTGCGCAAAAGTGACTGGTTCAAAACTAAAATTCATGCAAAAAAGTGAACTTTTTCGCACACGAGTAGAAAATAGTATATTTTCTAACTAGTGCTAAAAGTGCCACTTTTCCGCACGCAACTGTTGTCAAGTGCGGAAAAGGCACTTGCGGCACGTGTTAGGAACGCTATTTTTTCTACAAGCGTAAGAAAAACATTACAACCAAATTTCATTATTTTCTTTTTATTATTTTATTACAATGCTACCTAATACCGTACTTATACTTATTAATAATGTTGGTAAATACAATATTTCGCTTAAGCACATACTAAATTGCGCCTAAAAAAATGTGTTTTTGATTTGTTCAATTTGGTTCAGTAAAAACTTGGATTGTATATTACATCATATATCATATCATAAAATTTTCCCTTATGCATTCTATTTAAGTAAGCAAAAAACGGTTATTTATTTCCGTTTGCCACCTGAATAGCAAAACGTATTACGATGTAAAGGAAGTATACCCCTATTACATACAGTTCTCAGACAATAAATATTAATAATAAGCAATTTATTAATAAACAAATTATAATAAATTTCCAATAAAGGCAACTACAATTTCCGCAGCGAGCTCGCTTAAAAACTACACCCAGTATAATAACATGCCGCCGCGCCAATGTGAACATTAATCAATTAAAATGAAAAACAGTAATAAATCATTTTAAATGATTTTAATTACTGTAATAGTCCGACAGCGCAACATGTTTAAGGTAGTTAATAAGCATGCTAATTAGTTATGACCAGCAGAGATAATTAAAAATTTACATTAGACCTCGATGACACATGGTCTGGCTCTCGGGTTTTTATTTATGCAAAGTTTTATTTAAGACAATACAAAGTGAAAGGAGCAGTGTTGCTGTGGAAATACCTTCTTGTTTGCTAGATATTTTTTAAATTCTTCTGGCGGATGAATATATTAACCTATAAGCCTCTTTCCCTATTCGCCAAATATTTAACAATGGGACCGCTTTGGTCTTGGTCCCTAGGTAAGGCGTGCTCAACGCGATTGACGCCTATGAACCGGCAGTTCGCCTTAAAAAATTAAAGAAAAAATCATAACAATTCGTTATACAGATTGTTATTTAATTTCGGTATACAGAAGGGCTTATTCACAACAATTTTATGAGAAAAAGTTAATATAAATTTAAATATACTTAGGTCCAGAAAAGAATATTTTCCAAGACAAGGGGTGTTAAACTTTTTTTTTAATCTGTTTTTGATTTAGGTCCTAAATATCCCTTACTGAGTTTCGTAGAGAAACTGCAGCATATTTGGGATACTGCAGGTAATTTAAAATCCTTCGATATCGAAAAAACTATTAAGGCCATATATGTTATTTTCTCATAAACATAACGTCGTACGACACACTAAGCCACCAAGCATTTAAAACAAGACGCCATTTTGAGGTTCAGGCTACTAACCCCGACGAAACGAAAATACAGATTTAAAAACTTTTTGGTAAGTATGCAACCCATAATAATATTTACCGCAACACGTAAAAAATTTATTGTAATTATTCAATCTGCTAAGTGGCCTTTTTAGTTTATGATTCAACTTTAATTATGTAAACATATTAGTTGCTAAGATAAACTGTTAGCAGTATTTTTATAATAATAAAAAATGTGAATATAATTTGGAATACACGGAATACTATATTCCAAATTACCTGCACTTTAAGTCAATTGATAATATAATTGCTAGTTTGTGGTTCTTTTTGTTTTTTTATAAAGTTCCTGGATTGCGTTCTATTTGATAGTGATAAATATTAAAGTTTAATAGTTTTTCAAATAGGTATTTTTTATCAAGCCATTCTTTTTTTATTTAATTTTATTCTTAAAAAACAAACTGGTTTTCCAAATATGCTGCAGTTCCTCTAATATGTAGCAGTGTTATTCACTGCATTAAATAGCTATTTTAGTTCCAAATATAATAAATTTGTATGTCCAGTGGCGTTTCGAGAGACATCTAAATGAATAATTCGGACAAAGAAATGAACGCCGCTGACTTTCGTGAATTATTTTATTTAAACCTAGCTAATAAAAATAAAGATTTTTTAATCTCCTGAATTTTTTCGTATCCTGCTTTGTTTCCGAGAAAAAAATCAAATTCACTTCATTGCATATCCCTGGACCACCCAAGAATAATAGGAAAAATATACAACACGTAATTTAGTAAAACTAGTAAAGTTATTAGTATTAAATTTAGTATTTGTTGGTGTTGGTAATTATAAAAGAAGTTATATTTAAAATAATGTCCAAAGGAAAAAAAAGGAATTTCCACATAAAATTTAGTCAAGTTAGGGTTAAATTTTTAATTTTAATCAAAATTTTATAATCATTTTTTTTTAATATTATTAAAAACATAGTTTAAAACTGTATCTTAAAAACAACCTGTTTTGAGAGCTACGTTCATGTAACCTTTTTGTCAATAAAATTAGCTCAGGAATACGTCCTTATTTTATTACCGCAATTAGGAAATACCCTGTATATCTACAAGGATAAGATAAAAAAATTCGACCTAACTCATTATATTTTGGCACCAACCTTTAACTATATATATATATATATATATATATATATATATATATATATATATATATATATATATATATATATATATATATATATATATATATAACCTTAGCGCAGCAGCTTTCTACTTGAATTTAAATCGAGGTTTTAATAAAAGTATTAAATTTACAAAAACATCATGACAGGAAGTCGGCAAACTCTCCCAAATTCCACACGTATTCCATATGAAAAATAGATATCAATAAAACGACAATAACATAAAATAATTTGTAATCAAAAAGTATTAATAATTCATTACTGGGCCTTCGAGCCGAGACACATACAGAGTGTTAAGTATAATCGGGCTCAGCATAATCATTAAACACTCGCTGGGAGGTCAAGCCCGTTCAGAAGTTGCTTTACATACAATGGACCGTCCAAGTAGAACGTGAGTGTGTTTTTAAGCGGTAAAGTACGTGCTCTAGCAACACCAGGCACGTAAGCTTTGAATGACCGATTCGGCAGTATATCTACATTATGTTTTTAATATTTAATTGAGTTTGCCCTGAAATTTAATTGAAATTGTCCTCAAATCTTTTTTCTTATTTTAATAAGAAGACTTATAAAGGATAGGATGTGTCAAAAAACAGCGCTTAATGGGGCATTCCCTGGTCAAAAAATAAAACCAAAATAATGCAGACTATTCTTGAAACTATTGCTGAAAAAAATTGTTATTAACAAATTTAATTAAAATCATAAAAAAATTGGTTAGTTGACATGATATCTAAAGAAGTAATTTAAAAAGCAGTTTGGAATTTAAGAATAGCCCAATGGGCAAAGTCTGATATGAATATACAATTGTCTCCAAAAGCTCTGTACAAAAATGCTACCACAAATTCCTTGGTACAAAATACAACGACCTAACGCAATTAACCTTAGTAAAAAAGTTATTCGTTTGCAAGATACAGGGGTCAAAGTTTTTCTTTTATTTTAGTTATTTTTAAATATTTAATTTATCAAAAGATTTGATTTTTGACAAAATTCAGTATTGAAAGGTTTTTTACAGTGGGGAATCAAAATATGCTAATATTTTTGGTAGTAAAATGTAGAGGAAGCCACGTGCAGTCCCTTGCTTAGGTTCAAAGTGTCATTGTTAGAGTAGGTTACTGAACATGATGTTAATAAGTTACTAAACGCAAACCTGTGTTATGTTGGCAACAATGAATTTATACTTTTGACAGAGTAGTAGTTTGAACTTGTATGGCGTCAATGGTGTGACTTTGTCGTTATAAAAAGTAGTATTTTATATAGCTTTTAAATAATTAATAAATATAATTAAATCACAAATTATACCTGCCTTTCTTTATTTCAAATACCTAACATTGATTATGGGCCCAGGCATCCTGAAGAGGAATGGGACATAAAGCAAAACAGTGTTATGTTAACAAAAGAGGCAAAATTAAAATGAAAATGGTGCAAATTTAGCAGCTAAGTTACACAATGAAAATAATGTCTTTCAGAAATCATCGAAGTCAGTGGGGTTTTGTGCATCGAGTGAAGTCAGCAAAAGAAACAGTATGGTACGCAGACTCAGGGGCTACACATCATTATATATTAATGATTGTTTAAATTTAAGAAGTATAAGGCAGTTCTCAGAACCGAAGGTAATACAGTTGGCAGAAAAAGGCAAATTTATGAAAGCGAAATATGTAGGAGACTTAAAAGATATAAGTAAGGTAAATAATAAAAATATTGATATTACTATTAAAAATGTATTGTGTATACCTGACTTAAGGGTAAATTTATTATTGATATCAAAAATTGAAAAAGCTGGTTTTGAAATTAAATGTTTTAATAGTAAAATTATTATTAAAGAAGGTAATTGTATTTATGTCGAAGGCATTGATTGCAATAATAAATATTGTGATTCAGATTTTGCAAACTTAGCATTTTCAAATGAAAAAGAATTGTGACACCTAAGGTATGGGCATTTAAACTATAAACCCTTAAAAATACTAAAAATGATAATTTGGATATTGGAATATAGTTTGTAAATTCAGAACACAATAAAATTTGTGAAGTTTGTTTTAAAAGTAAACAAGAATGTTTTCCCTATTATTCTAAATGTACAAAGTCAGGTAGAGTTTTAGAATTGGTACATACTGATGTTTGCGGTCCTATTACACCTATATCACATCTTTTTGGGAGGATGCTGGACTCGTAGCGGTCTATATAACTAATAGAACTCAGTCTTGTCAGGTTAGGGATAAAACTCCTTATGAATTATGGTTAAAAAAGAAATCAACTGTAGCTAATATGAAAGTTTTCGGATGTATTGCTTATGCTAGAGTTTCCGAATCACCAAGGAAAAAGTTGGATAATAAAGGTATAAAGTGCAGATTTATTGGTTATACGGAACATGGGTATAAACTATGAAACGAGAAAGAAAATAAATTTATTCATAGTAGAAATGTTAATTTTGATGAAAATAATTTTCAGTATTTTCCAGCAAAATGTCAGACGAAAAGTGACTGGGAGGATAATTTTATTAATGAAAAGAAAAATAAAAGAGAAGAAAACAGAGACATAGAGAATGCAGATATACAGGAAATAACAGAAACAGAGAATTTTTTAGAAAATATACAAGGAAATATTAGATTAAGGAGACAAACAAGATTACCAAGTAGGTTAAATGACTATGAGGATATAAGCTGCTTTGCGTTACTGAGTGAGCTCTCGGGTGTTCCTCAATCTTACGTACAAGCAAAGCAAAGTTCTAATTGAGATCAGTGGAAAAATGCTACTAAAAATGAATTAACTGCCTTAACAAACAACAAAACCTGGGAATTAGTATAAAAACCGAAAAAGAAGAGGTTATTAGTAACAGATGGGTATTTAGAGTAAAAGATGAAGAAGAAAGTAAAAGGTTATATACAGCAAGACTAGTTGCTAGGGGATTGAGCAGCATGATTTTGGCGAGTTTGGTCAAATACATGCTTCAGTTGCAAGACTGTCAACACTAAGAATTTTATTATCCATTTGCAATAATTATAAAATAATTTTAGATGTCAAAAATGCATTTTTACATAGTTAAATCAAAGAGAAAGTCTATTTGAAGATTCCAGATGTTTGTTTAAACTTGCTACTTATGGGTTAAAACAAGCTCCTAAGGCATCAAATGAGAAATTTAATGATTATATGATAAATATAAAGTTTAAAAGATCCAAATCAGATTACTGTTGTACAGTTTTCTTGATCATAATATAAAGTGCTATCTTCTTTATATGTTGACGATATTTTAATTGCTTGTAACAACATTAAATTTGTAAGCTTTTTAAAAGAAAAATTAGGTAAAAGTTTTAATATTAAAAAATTGGTTAGTAATAAATTTAACTTTTTAGGTATAAAAATACCTAGAGATGTAGAAAATACGATTATGGCTCTAGATCAGACATTTGATATAAAAATGTTAGTTTGTTCAAAGTCCATAGACTATGCAACTGGTTGTACGATAGGTTGTACAACTTAATTAGATTCGACCGTCAAGTTGATAATCGTTTAATCTGTAGCGTTGCCGTACAATAAGTTTTACAACATGGTTTGATCTCGTGGAAGTTTACCCGAAAAAAAATTGTTGTACAGCCGCGTTTAACTGTTAGAAAAAAATAGGTTCATTGGTACATAATTCTGGTAACAAATTTATGCGAGTGTATCATTGTAATAATCAATTTTTACTACGCATTCTTTTTTTTTTATTTTTTTATTGTCAATTACCAGCGACGCTATACAGGAATACAGGGTGTCCAAGAATTGTGGACAATCTCTTAGATTTTTATAGAACATATAAAAATATTGTGACAAGTTCCTATAATTTTTTTCCTAAAGTCCCTCTTTACAGAGATACAGTGTGTCAGCCTAAGTTCTCTACATGTGAGAAACTCTTTTATTATTAATTTTACGAAAAAAAGTTATTATTTATAAAAAGTTCTGCATGGTCTAAAACCTAAAATGCAATTATTAGATATTCTTTTTTTTTTTTTTTTTTTTTTTGGAGTATACGTATATATTCGAAAATTGAATTTCAGTTAGTTTAGAACTAAAAATAACTCTTAAATAAGCAAGCTCGTTCATTTACAAGAAAAGAGTTTTTCTTTAATTTTTAATGCGATAACGGGCGTTTCTGTGACTTTTCACTGTTTTGACAGTTCTTAAGCTTTTTAGATATAACACTTCGAAATAAGTATTTACAAATGTACAAATTTAAATTTTCATCGTTTTATTCTAAAAAATTTTAAAAAATCTTGAAAATGAATGAGTTTGCATATTTAAGAATTATTTTTATTTTTAAACATTTTTTCTTAATAATAATTTTCGATATTTTCTAAAATATGGGTACTTTTCTCTTGAACAAAATTCAGGTTTTTTTAGATACCTCGTATACTACTAAAGAAAATGAATATCTAATGATAGCTTTTTGGGTTTTAGACCATGCAGATCTTTTTATAAAGAATAACTTTTTTCGTAAAATTAATAATAAAAAAGTTTTCCATATGTAGAGAACTTAGGCGGACACACTGAATATTCCCTTAAAGGACGCCGCTGGAAATCGGTTTTTCTTGAATAACTTTTATACTTCTTGTTATAATAAAATTATTTTTAACTATGATAAATAAAAGAAGGGACTTTTTAAAATGTATAAGCTATTTAAAAATAATATTTTTATTTATTTATTATACAGGGTGTAAAAATAACTAGTACTATTGTGTAATTGTTAGTCCGCCCTGGCAAACTTAGGAAGGTAAATGTTTTACAAGGACACCATTTTAACTGGTATTTATTATATTAAAAAGATATTTTATTATACCAAGTGATATAAACGATATTTAAGAAAAAACGATTTTCAATTGCGTACTTTATGTGGTAAATATCTCTGTACCTAGGTAAATATTTTATATGAACTTGTCAAATTCTTTTATGCGTTCTGTATGAATCTGAGAGATTGCCCACATATTCTTGGACACCCTGTATATTTTTTTAGTTGTAGGTGTCGAAATAACAACTGGAAATCTTTACAACTGATTGATGTCTCTGTCTGTCTGTGGACAAAAGTCTATGCAACTTGTTGCATCGATTGTCTCTAATACTGTCCTGTCGTACAACTAGTAGCATAGTTTGTGAACCGAGAAAAAAAAATCACATTTCTTTTGAAAGATAAAGGGGAAAAAGGAAATCGATTAATATAGATCAATTGGTCATGGTAAAATAGTAATTTATGTAACAAGTGCATAAGGTGATACTTTTTTTTACGAATGGGAAGTTTGACAGGCAATCCCATGAGTAAAAAAAGACACTTCATGCATGTGTTACATACCATATTTTTCGACGACTGTATAAAATTTTTCCAAAATAGCATTTTATGCATCTATTATTTATAAATGATAAAGCAAATAAACCCTTTTGTGAACAATGATTTATTGCAGCAAAAAATATTCAACTCGACGACTACGCCACGCGTTACAGGTTTTATGGAACGCCAGAGACGATATAAGAGGATGTTTTTTATGTACGTGATACGTGTTTTCGCAATATCTTTATTTATTTATCTAAAAAATATGGAATCAGGCTCTGTCAGAGGCTACGTGCTTTCAAAAAGGTTTGTTTACTTTATCATTTTTGTGTACTTGGCGGCATCGCTTTCAGAATGAAATACATATAATCTTAACTATACATTGCATAAATTGATATTTAAGTTTATTGTAGTAGGCATTGAAACAAAACACTAATTTAAGGTGTGAAAAAAGCTTTGAAGTGTTAAAAATAGTTACTTTTTAAACACTGTGTAGTGTATTAGAATGAAGTACTTTAACTTTATGTTAACGAATAAAAAAATAGCATTTTTTAACGGTCGTGGAAAAAAATAGTTTTTAGTTATTCAATCTCAAGGCAATATAGCATTAAAAATATTTATTGGCCAATTATCGTTCTAATAACCGAAACCATTCCATACAAGATTCATAAAGTAATAAATTTATCAATAAATTAATAAATCTCCAAAATTACGACTTTAACAAGCAAACGAGACATCTTTATTGCTTAAAAATATTCCAGATGAGCAAAACAAGGAGATTAAACTAAGTCGCTCTGACAGACGGTTCGAGAATCGTCCTAAATTTTACTTAAAACTGTTGTCATAATTTGGAGAAAAGAAAAAACATTATTTCGGATATTGCTTGTATAAATCCTTAATTATAGTTATGAGCTTACACTAAGCCGAATTGCTTATTTGGGTTAACATTGTAAATTAAATTATTCGACTTATTTTACATATGACGTGTCAAAAGATGCGTAAATAACGATAAGATTAAAAATTAAAACTTAAATGGTTATACAGGGGGTACTTAAATATGTGCTTTTAGAGAAATACGAGGATAAATTAAAAATTCTCGGCCCAACGACGAAGACACAGTTAAGCAACTTAAACTGAACGCCTAAATTATTGGCGGAGCTACTAGGCAATAAGCCAGCTCGACCCCTCCCCTTAAAAAAGCCATATTTGCTAGAGACGATGTTGTCCGGCTTTAAACCATATTGAAGTGTCCGTTTTTATCATAAAATAAGCTATTAAATTTTACGTTTAAATGCTGCAAAAAGCTCTGGAAAAATTCAGGTATAACCTATTTCTGTCAGACCCCTGCTTTTCCTTCACGAGAGTAGGTTCCTAACCTCCACAGACCGACGATACCACGTGTAATTTCAAACAAGGCTTAATTATCTTGTGTTTCCCTTTCGGTAGTTCCGCCTATATTTTGCGAAATATTTAATTTTGCGGCAATTTATTTTTGTGGTTCGGGAATATTTTAATTAAGCCTTGTTTGGAATTACACGTGGTATCGTCGGTCTGTGGAGGTTAGGAACCTACTCTTGTGAAGAAAAAACAGAAGTCTGACAGAAATTGGTTATACCTAAATTTTTCCAAAGCTACTTGTAGCATTTAAACGTGAAATTTAATAGCTTTATTTTATGATAAAAACGGACACTTCAATACGGTTTAAAGCCCCTTGGCTTTCCTCTTGATTTTACAACAAAATTGTATTAGACCATTTTAAAGACGTTGATAAGATAAGCTCACACAATGTTGTTCTTCTTAAATAAGCCAATTAAATGTTATATAAGAAAAACTATTTGTATTGTATCGTTTTATACCTGGTATAAAATAAATATATAAAATGTTTTATCAATTTGTTATTTAGCATTTTAATTTCTATTAGTTATCCAATATTATTTATTTATTACATGTAAATTCGGTATATATCAGGTATTTTTTTTTATTTTTGGAAAATCCACGAAGGCTGAAAGCCTAAATACTAGCGTACCGTGGGTGTCTTAAGCAAGGTAAGAGGAAGTTTGTTAACACGGAACTTAAAAACTTAAAGATTTGGGAGAGAAGGAAAGACCCCCGCTGGCAGTAGGTTCCACAGTCTAGAAACTCTAGGGATAAAAGAACGAACGAAATGGAAAGTTCGGTGCCTGTCCAGTTAGACCGTATAGGGATGCATACGTGCGGCACCACAAGTTTCTTTGTTGGAAGCTGCAAGAGGAGGGACTATACTGGATAATTCGTCGGAGCAGAAGCCGTAAAAGTATCTATAAAAGAGCGATAGATCTCCCACAGCTCGGCGATGGGCAAGAGAAGGAAGTCTTTGAGTAAGTAAAGGATCATTAATAAGACAAACAGCTTTTCTTTGAATGGCATCAAGAATGTTTTGTAAGGGATGCCATTCCCCAGAAATGAGAACAATATTCCAGAGAGGGTCAAATTTGTGACACTACAAAGGGTATAAATTGAAAGGAGAAAAATACTTTTTGACTCGGAAAAGAAATCCAAGCTTTTTGAAGCCGCGGTGGCTCTAGATACAATGTGTTTATGCCAGTTAAGATTATTCTCAAATTTGACGCCCACAAGGTTGAATGTGCCCCCGCTCTGCAAAACCTGGCCACTCATAAGCAAGGGGTGAGTGTTTTTTTCGCGACAAGGAACATGATTGTGTTTTGGATGCATTAAATTGAACGAGATTTTTGGGCGCCCCAATCCAATATCAAATTGAGATCCTGTGAAAGAGATATCTGCATCGCCCTGCGTTTGCTTTCCAAGTCGGGTTGAGAGATTGGTTTGAGAACCTAAAAACTGGAGTGAAGGGTACTATCGTCAGCATAACTATAAATGGGATTTGTTGTGGAAGAAAGAAGGTCGTTGATGTGAAAAAGAAACAAAGTTGATGCTAGTACTGAACCCTGAGGCACTCCAGCATTAATTTCGTGAAAGCTTGAAGAGTGGCCATTAACAATGACTAATATAAGTCGATTAGAAAGATAACTGGAGAGCCAAGAGTAGAGTTTAGTTGGAAGATCGTAGTAGGGAAGTTTATTGAGAAGTGCGTCATGCCACACCTGGTCAAAAGCTTTAGATCAAGAGCAACGATCTGGGACTCACCTAGAAACTCAAGAGACTTGTTCCAGTTGTGTGAAACGAAGGAAAGAAAATCTGCTGTAGATCTCTTGTGACGAAATCCGTATTGCCTGTCATGTAAAATTTTATGTTTTTCTAAATACCTAAGAATTTGCGAGTTAATGGATTTCTTCATTATATTACAAAGCATTGAGAGGAGTGAAATAGGTCTATAGTTGGATAAAAGAGACTTAAATCCTTTCTTGGGAATAGGCTGGACACGTACCGCTCTCCAGCTGTCTGGAAAAATACCCGTGTTATAAGAAATTCGAAAGAGCCTAGATAAAATAGGTTCAGAAGCACATTTTTTAAAACGATTGCTGGTATTCCATCTAGCCCAGTCGATTTCTTGGTGTTAAGAAAGGATACGCTTAATGTGTTTTACCCATAGATAACCTACATTTAGATCCGCAGTGGCAAGAAGCATTTTTCGGATTTTTACGCCCTCGCGCAGTAAACAAATGAATGGGTGGACGACCATGGGCACTTAAATGCCGTGGCAAAATACAAACACCGGCACCGCGTACCCTTCGTCCGCGGTCTGACTGTGACGCTCATTAGCTACCGTACTTTGAACAGAAAACCAGGACGCCGTCAACAAATTCTTTCCGATAACGGGGATAGTTTGTTTGGCGCGTTGCGTTTACCCTCAACTGGCTTGCGCAGAAACCGGTTTTTCGTCCATGAAATGTTTAGCGGTCGGTTGAGTTTCTGGACACCCTGTATATATGTAGGTAATTTGATTGAAATTGATGAAAACTTTGATGTCTATTGGAGCCTAAACGGTAAGGTTTATCGTCTTTAATAAAGAGTACCTTATTTTTTAGGTTTTTGATTGTCTATAAAATGGCCCTCCCAGCTTTGCGATATCTGTCAAAATAAAAAAGTTATGAAGTAAATAAATTTAAAGTTTTAGATAAAGTGCCCACTGGCGGTATTTAAAAAAAGTACTTGGCTTAAAATTTTAGAATCTGCAAAGCTCGATTTGTGTGCCAAATATCAACTAGATTGGTTAAAAAATAAATGCAATATGGCAAAAAAACCAAAATAAAAATTGAACTTTGACGGCTTGTAACTCGAAAACGAATGACATTTTGAAAAAAATTATATGAAGCTCTATCCTTATTTTGTCAATTAGAATTATCTCCTTAAGTTTCGTGATCGATTTTTGAATCATCCTGTATATTTAGAGCTAACTATTTTAAACTATATCAAAAAAAAAACCAAGACTAATGTTTTTAAATTCAAACTTGTTTCCTTATCGCGCAGTGTTAAAAAAATGTCAAAAATATGTCAATGTGCAGACATTTGTAAAAAAAAACAATTCTTTCCTCGCCTGGACCTGTCCATTTATAATTGTATTCACCATTCTAGGTGGCTAAGCTCGTTACGGCCGCGCACCCAGAAACAAATGCACAAAGGCGTGTGGGTGGCTGCATATCTTAAGGGGTATTTTATGTTTATCGCCGATTCGCCCAACATATTTTAATGTCAGACTTGGCGTTATTAATGTTTAGTAGACTATGAAGTGTTTGTTGCCCGACGCTGCGTTGACAATTACACAACTACTTACACGCCTGGCTACTGTTTGGATGGCGGGAGTAGGTGTTGAGTGTGACTTTAATATTGTTCTGCGGTATTAGGAAATGACTGGCCAATAAATAAGATAGTGGATAATCCCACAAATTGATATCTACAAAGAAATATACAGAATTTCTTTATTTTGGAGGTTTATTAATACGCCATTGTTATGCTGAAATAACGCAAGGATTGTCTATCCCTTAAGATAGCTTAATCGTAATTTAAGCAATTCCAAATGGAAATGTTTAAACTGGATAATAGTGAATACTCAGGCCGACCCGTTGATTTAAACAAATATTGATGAAATAAAACTCATTGAAGAAATTATACTTGTGACACACAAACAAGAATTTACTTATATTGACTGGGACGTGAAAACGACATCTTAAAAGATACGGTCACATAAGAGCTCCTAAATGCGAAATAAGATGACATGATCGCGGTTTCCAACTTTAAAAGACCAAAGTCAGCTGTAATAGATAAAGAGGCTCATTTAACACACGCCTGATTTGGTACACCAAGGATTTAAATACAGATAAAGAAGTGGGTGCTGTTGGTAAATTTTGGGCAAGCCCCGAAAACGACTTACAGTTTTTTAGTGGGGATGCAAGCCACAGTATACCAGGCAGAAATATATGCTATTTAAGTATGTGTTTAAGAAAATGTAAAAAGAGTATATCGCAACCATAACATTTGCATTTTCCGAGACAGTCAGGCTACGTTTAAAGCTTTAAATTCACATCACGTTGTACCACAAGCTGGTTACCAGAAAACAATAGAATAAAATTCCTCTAACTTCCGAAACACTTGGGAATTTAAAGCAATGGGAAAGCAAATGAACTAGCAAAAGCTCAGTCATCTATAAAGTTTAACAGATGATGTAAACAACAATAAGTAGGTGGTCTTAAGAACAACATCTAGATAATTGCATACGTCACCGGGTCATAGACATGCGAAGAAAACGCCAGGTGACTTTTCCAGGAAGTTAATTGCTGAGTTCCTTCAGCTGGGGCGTACTCAGTGAGGGAAAGTAGTAAAACTTCTACAGGTCACTGTCTTCTAGGGAAACACCTGCAGAGTAGGAGCATATATACATTGGACTCACAACACGTAGGCTTTGCGGGAAAGTTCACACATAATATACAACTTCAACTCACTGACATTCAAAAAAACACACCCTGTTTGGAAACATACCCGTATATAGCGGAGATGGCAACCTTGTGATTATAGAGAAAACAGGAAGATCGACAAAAAAATTAAGCATTACTACAACTATGTTGCTGGATATACAAATTGACACCAAATAGAGTAACATTAAGTTGGTACACTGATACTTGATAGCCTAAAGTAATTGAGAGTCTTATAAACCTAGGACCAAACCTAAGTCATGACACCTAGTGTATCCTGATAATGCTCCTGCTCAATCTCCCTAAATTTCGGAATTTTTGTAGCGTCAGGTACCGTTTAGTCCAAGTCTATACCATGCGATTTTCGTCTATTTCCCTTTATAAAAGAAAAACTAAGTTAAATAAAATATATCGTTGATATTAGCTTTTTAGACGAAAGAGTTTTATATGAAATCTGCAATTTCATAATGAAAGGAAAGTAGATAGACATATTTAATGAATAGATTATACGTATAAATAAGTGTATTAACGGTAAATAATTTACTTCTTTAAAAATCTATAAATTATTAGTACTAAAAATATTTTTTGGTATGTATATTTGATGTAGTTATAAAGGATTATTTTTAAGCCAATAAAAAATACCTCCTTTTCCGAAACAGCTAATCGACGCCCTTCCACAGTAGAATCTCTTAAACACGTCTCGAGTTGAAAGACAATAAATCAAAGGTTTATAACAATTTCCTGCAGGTATTGTCCAATAAGTCACCTGGGTCGCCACCGTGTGACAAGCGGTGTTAAATCTCCTCAACCTTAACACCGTTTCACCATTAGATTTATCTGTGTAATCGTGTTCTTTGGCGTGTCTGCTGTCTCTCTGCGCCGTTCTTTATGTTTCTGGATAGATTACGGCCTTATGGTGTCAAGATAAGGCAAGTAAAGGATCTACGGGGTAATAAAGTCGACGAGAATGTCAAATTCTTTGGTCTCTATTTTAATCTGAACATATAGTCTAAGAGCTGCCAGGCACCTGGGCTAAACTACTAGAAAAACGTCCACTATTTTTTTATGAATTGGTATAAAAATCTGGTTGTTTAGCAAGAATAGTTTATATACAGGGTGATCGGACTTAAGTCGGTACTATTGCTAACTTCCTTATTATTGGAGATACGAAGTCGGTTAAGTTAGTAAAGTTGTATTATCTCTTCCGCTAATTACCGTGCTACCAACAAAAAAGGGATGAAAATCGGGTTTTTATTAATTGCAAAAAATCTACTTGTTTTTAAATAGAACACCCTATATATTATTTTACCATTTGAAAGATCTATTAAAAACATTTAAAAAAAGTCCACATGTGATATACCCAATTTTTAGTAGTTTCGGAAATATGGCCATCCTCAGGAATTTGTAAGTAAACTGGCTTTTATAAATAAAACACTCTGTATATTGCATCACCAAAGGGCTGCACAATAAGCCTAAGCCAATGGGCTGCAGTGAAAACATGGTCTTATGACCAAACCCGCCTTAAACCAACCATTGCATCATCAGTAAATAGATATTTTAAAAAGCTTTAAGAAAGTACCACAGTTAGTATATCAATTTCTTATAGTTTTAAAAATATGGCCATTCATTATATCTACAGTTCAAAGGTATTAGCACTACGTTTAGTGTCGAAGATAAAATAGACATATCTACTGTATTTTAGATTTGGATGGCAATATTTCCAAAACTATAGGAGGGACCCCATAAATGTGCTATTTTCTTAACGCTCTTTAAAACATCTATTGATTGGAGATGCAATATACAGAGTGTTTTATTCATAAATGCCAGTTTACTATCAAATTCCTGAGGATGACCATATTTCCGAAACTACTAAAAATTAAATATATCAGATGTGGACTTTTTATTAAGTGTTTAATAGACCTTTCGAAAGGTAAAATAATATATAGGGTGTTCTAAATAAACAAAAATCAAATTTTTGCAATCAATTAAAAACCCGATTTTCATCCTTTTTTGTTGGCAGCACGGTAATTAGCGGAAGAGATACTACAACTTTACTAATTTAACCGACTTCGTATCTCCAATATTAAGGAAGTTAGCAATAGTGCCGACGTAAGTTTGATCACCCTGTATACAGGGTCTCTAAAAGGTGCGAAAAAAGCTAAGACAGATTCCTGAGTGAGTGAGAGTGATTTTAAGGCAAAAAGTTTAAATAAATCTATTCTTAAACGTCTTCACTTTTGAGTTATAGAGTGGTAAAAAAATACAGCCTTATAAAAATTCGAGGAAGGATCTCGGAAATGGAGATACAGGGTTGGTTAAATTGGGGCAAAGTTGCGTATTTTAATGCTTAACAATATTCCAATTTAAAAATTTAAAAATTTGCAGCTGTTCCGGAATTTTCCGGCAAAAACAGAAATTTTGCGAAACAGTTTTTATTGTTTTCTCGGTTTATTTAAAGAGATATTTTAAAACTAACGACACATTAACATTGCCACTTTTTCTGTTTTATAAAATGATGTCACTTAATTTAAAATCCGACGTTTTGTCTTTGAGCCACCATCATCGACTTTGTTTTTAAAATGGGTGGAATATTTGGTTTTAAACTGAATAAACTCGTAATTTAATACTAAAGCCAACGATATATCACACTTTACATTTATGCGACGTTTCGAACCGAAAAACCATCATCATTCAGCATTTTGCCATTACAAATAACGATTTTACCCCAAACGTTCGGGAAAATTTCCGTTTGAAGGTAAGGAGACATCCATTATTTTATGACAGGCTACGATATAGTTAATAGAGGCGTTTGATTAAATTGAATCCTTTATTTTATTACGTATAAGTAAAGGTATTTAAATTACCTTAATTCTTGTAGTTTGATATTTAAATTATAAATAAATAAATTATTTAAAGAAATAAAAATAAGTAGTAATAGAAATAAATGGATGCATACTTACCTTCAAATGGAAATTTCCAAAACCGTTTGGAATAAACACATAATTTTTAATGGAAAAATAGTGGATGGTGTTCTTTTTTTTTTTATTCGTAACGTCGCATAAATGTAAAGTGTGACATATCGTTGTATTTAGAATTAAAATACGAGTGTACAAAGTTTAAAACCAAATATGCCGCCTATCAAAAAAGCAAAGTTGATGATGGCAATTAGCAAGATTTATTCGAATTTCAAAAACTAATAAAATAGTGATAAAGTCTATTAATTTATACGATATATTTCCGGAAGTCGGAGTATGCCGGGGTAGTGGGGAACAGTCTAGCAATTTTAATAATATCCATAGTTTGACTTTAGAGCCAAAAAGCACATAACCTTTCAAAATTTTATTTCTCATCAATCAGATACTAACATTGAGGTAAGCGTCACTGATTCTTCTAGCGATGGAGTGGTTTCTGAGGTTGCGGCTCATGTGGTGGGTGGAGAGTGTATGATGCCCGCCCTATGCCCGCTAGGCCTGCCTATGGTGAGCTAGAGGAAGGTGTGTAAACGACAACGGGAATATTTTGAAAAAACGGTATTAAATTACAGCATTTCTATTAGAAAACAATAGAGGGCGCTTATATCAATCGGGATCAAATGAAACCAAGATGAAACATTGTTGCCAGATATATCAATATGTAGTGGAATTCATCCCATTCCTTTTTACAGATAATATGACGACTTTTGGATTTATGACTTTTAAAGCGTATATAATTAAAAAGAGCCTAAATCTATTTAAACTATTAAAATGTTACCTGGTTATCACGGTTTTTTTTTTGTTATTTTCTTTTTCTTTTACGTGGGTATTATTTGTATTTGTAAATTTGGCATATTTATTCACTAAATAATACACCACAACACATAACATTACTTAAATGGTGTATATTTAAAACCTTATATGTGTAATTATTAAAAATTTCAAGAATTTCTAAGTTTAAAATGTATTTATTTGTATAAAACATAGTAAATAATCCATTTTACATTTTGAGTAGGAATTTACGAAATGTCATTTTGCAACACAGCTTTCATGGGCATCTTTATTAAATTTTAACTTTTCTAAATTTGACGTGTTATGCTAGGTTAAAAACGACGTTCGAAAAATTGTCAAAAGACAATATTTTGATGATTATGTGCATTAAAATGGATCTTTTATTGTATTAAATGTGAAATAAAGTAAATACCTTGCTTCAAACTGCTAAATCGGAAATATTTCTAAAAAAGGAGATATCTATTTTTAAAATTCAACCGGTAAGTATTTAACTGGCAAATTATTTAAATATTTTTAAGTAGATCTTGATTTTTTTAATTGAAACTTACTTGACTGATCTCAAAGTTATTTTTACGCCGTTTATTAGTCCAAATTACCGTAAAACTTACGTTTATATTAAATTGGAATTTTTACTCTCTAGTAGATAATTTAAAATTTGACGTTAAAGTAGGGTAACTTCATAGTTTAGAATTGTACTAGGTGTATCCTTGACAGATGCATTACACGTGCCTTCGAGGTTATGCATATTAGAGGCAGTCTTGCCACTTGGCTATAAAGTAATAATTACTTTCTTTATATTATACAGTGTGTGTTTTCGGAAGTTCTTACCAAATAAGAAAATTTTTATTTAACAACTTGTAAAAAAGTGCCTTTTCATAAAAAACCTGCTTAATAAGAAAATACATTTACACAAAAATATTTGTAGGTTAGATGTACAGCGTGGCCTAAAAACTTGTTTCCAAATTAAAATTTAGAGTATTTTTGAACTAGGGTAGAAAACTTACTAAAAGGGTGATTTCCTATGTCATTTTATGAAAAAAGTTTCTATAACCATATGTCTGGAGTTGCTTCGTTTCAGAAATACAAGGCGTTAATTATTTTTTAAGTCGGTATTTTATAAATATCTTAAATACGAAACCACATACAAAAAAATGTACAACATTAAAAATTTGTATTTTTATTTGCTTTATAGAAAAAATTTACAAACTACATAAAAAGCCAGTGGTGAACATTTTTCTCTCAATAATATTGGCTGTTCTGACCACTGAGACGCTACTGGATCCAATAAAGTTGATTTAGGTAAAACTTTACAAGCGCTTGATTTTATTAAACAAATACACCAAAATGTTTCTCTGATTCTAATCTGATTTGAACCCAGTCGATTAAGGGGTATTTAATATATTTATAAAATATCGATTTTTTTTTAAACTTTAACGCCCTGTATTTCATGCAATTCCGTACATATGTTTATGGAAACTTTTCTTCATAAAATCACCCTTTAAAGTTTTGTGCCGTAGCTAGGATATACGGTGTATATTAATTTGGTAACACGACTTCTTTAAGTCAAAATGTACATCCAACATATAATTATTTTTGTGGAAATGTATTTTCTTATCAAGCAAGACTTTTTAAAGAGGCATTTTTTCGTAAAGTAAATAAATAAAAAGTTTCTCATTTGGTAAAAACTTTTGAAGGCACGCTGTATATGTAACTAATTTTCATTTACTTTTTAGATTACCCAACTTTTTGCTGGCTAATTACACTATTACCGAATCCTAAAAACCTTCGTTGGAAACTTTTTATTGAAAAACTCTGTACTGTTAGGTTCATAAATGAAAAATAATATGATTTCCTGAAGTTCAAGAAAAGCGTATATCGGCGTACCTAATGTAGCACTATACAATACTTTATTCATAACTTTATCCCTTATCTAACCACCTTGACAATTTTTTAGTACAGGTGAGCGGATCCTAGCTACGTCCTTGCTTAAAAGTAAATTTTATTTTTTACTTCATTTAAGCAGTGGGCGAGACTTAAATATTTTTTGTCTAATCGCTACCTGCTAGTGTTCACAGCACTAAAACTCAGTGGAAGGAATCAAGCTTGCACGACGTGTATACTTAGCTTATAAGTTCTATACAAACGTTAAATATTCTTGTTTATTGTTGTATACAAAGCCTTGTGACAATAGCAATTATTTTTTATATATAAAGTGAACTGTTTAATGGAAGTCAGGGTTTTTTAAAAGAATTATTTGTTTTTTTATGTTTAACAAATAAGTATTCGCAACATTGCAAAACTCTATTTTGTATATTTTAAAGCAACAAGTCTAACCTTTAGTTTTAAACTCTACTTGTATCTTAAGAGACAAGCAAGATTTTTAAATCAACACTTTTAATACAAAAACTAAACAAAAGTTTAACTTCCAAAAATGTAAACGACAATTTAAAAAATTAAAGACAAAGTAAAAAATTATATTTTTCTTTTTTTTTTGATTATTAATGACACAGTTCAAAATTCCCATTCCTATTTTTATTATCTAAAATAATTAAGGAATTCATCCTCCTTCAGGGAAATGAGAGCTGAAGCTAAATTAAAATAATAATACTTTTTTATTCAACCAAAAAATGCAAATAATAAAATTAAAATAATGTGATCTTGGGAATTTGGGCGTCCATTACGTAATTCTTTCAAAATATCATATTTTTGTTAAATATAAACTCATTAAAATTGGGTAGTGTTCTCTATAGCGTCGTATTTAAAAATTATTGAAATTTTCTGTTTTACTTTTGTACTATATTTTGTACATATGCAACATAAGCAGCAACCCCAGAAAGATCCCGATTGACCACAGTACCCTCTAGTGAAATATTTAGAACTATAATTTAGACAAAAAATCAAGCCCGTTTTAAAAGCATGTCGATTACACTCCTTCTTCAAGGTCTCCTTAGGTCTGCCATACAGTCGCGGACTTTTTTTATACCCGCGTCTATCGCAGTGGAATCTGACCGAATCACCTAATAGTAAGAATTTCCGAGTTGGTCATATTAATATGGGAAGCCTAAGAAATAAAAGTGATCGGCTTGAACTGCTCCTACACTCCTTGGATCTCCCTGATGTGGGTTTAACGGAATCTTGGTGTAGCCCAGATGAAATAATTTTAATTAATTTACAGTCTTATCAGTTAGCTGGCATTTTTGAAGAACTAATTTAAGGAGAGAGGGTGTTGCAATTTTTGTACTTAATAATTTAAAATTAATAATAAATTTCTCAACCAAAGTATTGAGCAACATTTTAAATTTTTTATTAGTGAAATTAGTTTAGATAAAATAAACTTAATAATTTTTTCATTAAACGATCACCTACAGGGAATCTTGACATTTTCCTTAACTCGTTATGTGATTTTTTATCTTCATCTTTAAAGTCAAATGCCATTCCTATTGTTCGTGTAGATTTCAATGTAAAACTTCATGAAGATGGAAATAAAAATGCAGCATCAGTGGAAAATATGTTTTTGTTTTATACAAACTACATAAAACGATATTTAAATATACTCGTATTAACAATAATAGTAAGTCAACCATCGAAAATATATTTGCAAATTTGCCACTTAGTTCACTTAGCTCCCGAGTTATTCATTCTGACCTTTCGGACCACTTAAAAGCAATTTTTCCACAGTATTTTTTTTTTTAATTAGAAATGGCGAAAATAAACAGGTCTTTTTGTTAAAACCAGGCAACCTTAATCTTAAATTTGATCTATTCTTTAATTGTATTGAAGAAAATATTAAATACAAAACAATAAAAACTGTTTTGCAAAATTTCGGTTTTTGCCGAATAATTCCGGAACAGCTGCAAATTTTTAAAACGAAATATTGTTAAGCTTAAAAATGCACAACTTTGCCCCAATTTAACGAATCCTGTATCTCTTACCGTTTCCGAGATCCCAATGGTGTTCCTCGAATTTGTAACAGCCTGTATATTTTTTTAAACTTTACCACCTTGTATCTAAAAAAGATCCTTGTAGGACATATCTTTATTTAAACATTTCTTCTTAAAATCACTTAAGAATTTACACTCTAAAAGGTTAGCATCTAATTCTTAAACACCTTGTAAAACTTAGACCTGGCCATACAGGAAGTAATTTTTTAAATTTAGATATCTTAATAACGGCTGCTTAAATCAACCTTTATTAAATAAAGGTTTTTTTTAATATAAAATATGTTAAAGAATAAAAGTTTTTATCTAAAAGTTACATAGTGGCTCAAAAAATTGATATCGGATTCTAATTTCTCACCTCCCAAAACCCTCTCAAGGCAAATATTGTAATAATACACCCATTATTAACAAAATTATTTATAAAAAACTAAAACCAAACTTAATTATTGACACCCCGTATCTTCGAAATCATTCACTTGTGGACTAAAAAGAAGTAGGGTTAGATCGTCTTATTTATTCTTAGAAATTGGACGTCTATTTCCGCATCTATTAGAGACACCTTGTATAAGCACTGCCTAATATTCTTTTTTTTGTTCACTGTGACCTGTCAACTTTAAAACGGCTTTAAATAAACAAATATATTGACAAATTTTGATAAAACTTCGATACGTTAACAATATAAAAATGTTCAAACTAAAAATATTTTTTTCTGTTCTTTGGACGATGTTTCACCGTTTGGGGAATTCTTGTTTTGGCACCTAATAAAATTTTACCTGAGCTGACCCTGTTTTTCTGATTTGGCCTCCTGGACAAAATGCATATTTATTTCTTCTTGTTTGGTACCCTAAAGGTGTACATATTTATACTTTAATAATTAAGTGTACATGAACGCCGTAATGCGCATTAGCCAAATGCGAATTTAAATAAAACCCATGTGTAAAGACTCCTAAATCGGTGACAATCTTATTGCATTACAATAGTTCTGTTATTATTACAGAGTAGGGTTAGTTCTGGTAAGCAAGGCCTTTTTTAATTCTTTAATTAAACCCGAGAGTACTACACACTTTATAAATCCACAAAAGAATTCTATTCTCACCTTTAGGGTACCAAACGAGAAAAGATAATTATACATTTTTGCGAGGTGTCCAAACCAGAAAAAAAAGGATTAGGTCAACGGGTATAAAACCTTTGGACATGCAATAATCCCATAAATAGATACTTTGAGTCATTTTTGCAAATAATAAATAATAAGTTTAAATACATACCGTTCGTGATTAATGTGAATAAAAAGTAAACAAGATAAAATCATTTTTATTATACAATATTATAGATATATTTACACACGTAAGTGTAAATAATAAATAATAATAACTTAAATTACTGATTCCCTAACATAATTAATTGGGTTTTTACATGATAAAATACCATTGTGTTGGGTAACTATACTGTACAGGGTGGGCGAAATTCAACGCTTTTGATAGGAAATTCATGTTTCTGTACGTTTTACAAAAAAACTTACCCCCATTTGCGAGGCTCGAATTTCAAGCCAAATTTACTAGTGAAAACCGCGTCGTTTACTCGCTACATCTTGTTTTCTAGTTTTTTGCGTTTTCTTTAATTTTTTATTTTTAAATATTTTTTAATTCTGTAAAAACATTTCTACAGCAACTTTTTATGCAGATTGCAGATATAATTTTAGTTTTTTCTAGGGTTGTGCATTTATTTATTTATTTTTGGAAATTTTAAAAGAAACATCCTGTATATTTTTTCACTATTAAAATGGTTAAAAAAATTATCTTTTCAAAAATGTGTTATACTTTATATTTCTTCTCAGCCGTTTTGGAGATATTGCATATTTTGTTATTAAATGCGTCGAATTTGGCCCACCCTGTACATTCCCAATAAAGCGAGCCAACCCGTATAATTCCAATATTTGTATAATTATAAAAAAACACCTAAATCACACGAATTTTTATTTTCAGGGGGGCACTTTCTGGTGTCAAATTTACTCGTTCAAATATTTTTCCTTTCCTTTCCCCACCTAAGCAACACAAAATTCAAAAATTTCAAATGAAAGTCGAGAGATATCCCATCTTAAAGGACATTAAATTATTTTTTAATAGTTGTTATTATTTTTTTTATTGGTTTTGTAGTTTCCAAGAAAATACACCCTAAATATGTATACAAGTATAGGGTATTCTTACCAATGTAGATCACAAAAACAAAAACACAAAAACCAGTTTTTTCTTTTAGATAAATTAATTTACCAATAATAAAATTCTCTCAACAATTTCCAATAGTAACGTGAAATATGTGACTGTCACTGTTACAAAAAAACTGAGGTGATTAAACAAAAACTTTTACAGTTTTTTAATTATAGGAGATGATTAAGTATAATGTGTAATGTGTTGATAATTATTTCCGAATGGTTAAAGTAGTACAGGTTATGAGGAGCGAGTTACTTTTGTCTTTTTTCACAGATAGGTGCAGTATGACGTAATGAACCTAAAAATCAAAAATACGTACAAATAAGGCGAACGGAAGTGCCGGAAATTTGGGGAAAAAACTTTTGGGCCTGTAATTCCGTAACGGTGCACTTGTGGTCCCTATTATATGGACTTTATTATAGAGAAATAAAGTTCCTATCTTTTTGTCAAAGAGTGTTTTTCGTGGCACTTACCGTTCACGATTTATAAGATTATTACTGTTTGTCAATTGACTTTTACCAATATCTTTTCTAATAGTTATTTAAATAATAAATTGCTTATAATTAAGCTACTAAACCTATAATGTTCTCACAACTTTTAGTTTAAACTTTTTTCTAAACCCAATATTTTTGATGTTACAACGCGTTAAATGATATACTAACGATTAAAAGGTTAATCAGAACGAAGTATGCATGGCGTAATCCCTGACAAGATGTTGGATGACGTGTTTAGGCTCAGCTGGCGTTAACCGCCCAGGCACAAGATTTCTGAATTTAACGCGTTATAACTTCGAAAATAATAATTCTAAAGTAAAAAAATTAAAATCATATTTCTAGAAAATGTATTGATTTAAAAGTTTAGTTATTAGCAATTTATTGTTTGAACAATTATTAGAAGATAGATCAGTAAAAAGTCAATAGCCAAACAGTAATTATTTTTAAAACGTGAACGGTAGGTGATACAAAAATAGGTATTGAACAAAAAGGATAGGAAATTTAAATATCTATAATAAAGGTCCTTATAATTGTGGGCTTCAAGTGCACGGTTACGAATATACAGCTAGAGAGATACAGTTTATTTTATTTTAAAGACGTAGCCAAGTTTTTGAGAGTAAAACGATACTCTGTGCAAATTTAAACTCTAAGAATATGACCAAAGCAGCCCCAGCTAGTAAGTATCCAAAAAAGACTCTTTTATACAAATGTTTGTCATAATACGCAACTTAAGACATATTTAGAAAATGTAATTTATCCACGTTTTTCTGATAATCTTATCTAGTTACGCCCCTGTTTGCACCGAAAGTAACAAATAATCTGCGATTTACAATCTTGTCGCGAACTTAAAGTAGCCGAGTTTCTTGTTACAGGACTCCAAGCTGCGGCAATAAATAACCGCGGCGATATATTTTTAAATTTACGCCTCCAGCAGGAAAATTTATAGAGCTCTTATTTATAACTTTATTTTATGGTGACTGTATATTTCTGCGACGTAAGCATTATTTTATTTAGAGCTGACTATAATATGATTTCTAAAGTACCTACTAAAGATTATGTGGGAGTACTTCTTTAGTTCTCGTAAATTAAAAGGACATAGGGGATTACTTTGGCAATATTGTAAATTATTTTTGATTTTACAGATTTTAAACTTTAATATTAGCCCAGTAAAATAAAAAAATATTATCAGTTTTAGCTTAGAAACATTAATTTAAAGCTTTTGTAAAAAAAATATTTTTTTAAAGTATTGGGATTGTGAGATCATTTTTTAAAAAATTAAAAATATTTTATTTTTTAACACAAATTGTTTTGTATCTTCATATTTAATAAATGTTCATAAATGATAAACCAAATTAGCTGTCCGCTGCTCCTGTTTAATTTATCACCATCTTTCAAACTGCTATAAATAATGTCCACATGTGATATATCCAATTTTAAATAGTTCTGAAAATGTGAACATTTCTTAAAGTTTAACAGTAAACTAGCATTTAAAAAAAAATCTGTACATTGTAATACCATTAAAATAGTAATTTATGTAACAAGTGCGTAAAGTGATATTTTTTTACGAATGCGAAGTTTGACAGCACGAGCCGTTAGGCATGTTACATACTATATTTTTTCCACGACCGTATTAAAATTTCCCAAAATACCATTAAATACATGTTTTATTTATCTAAACTGATTCATTTTAATTTTTGCAGCACAGCTATTATATTGCAACAAAAAATTATAGTCTCTTTATTTTTAAGAGACAATTAATTATCCTCTTCATAACTATGCATTTATTATTTAATTTTAGAAAATTGTATGTACCTAGTTTTTGTAGAAATAATACTAAAACAGTATAAATTCCTTTCTAATTTTCTAGTTAGCCAAATTCATTATTACTATTAATTTTCAATAATTTCTAATAAATTAATTTGCAAACCGTCAAATTTTAAAATCAGTGACACATGAACTAAAAAAATAATGACAAAATCAAAGGTAACTTGACCGTTTGGTTCAGTTGATGTCGCGCTCACTATTACGTTGCATAAATTGATATTTAAGTTCATTGTAGTAGGCATTGAAACAAAACACTAATTCAAAGTGCGAAAAAACTTTCGAAGTGTTAAAAAAGTTACTTTTTTAACACTTTATAAAGTGTACTAGAATAGAGTACTTTAACTTCATGGTAACGATTAAAAAACAGCATTTTTTTAAACGATCGTGGAAAAAGGTATTTTAAAGAGCTTCTGAAAATACTGTATAGTAGATATAATCCCCAATTTGTCTACGGGACTAAGTTAAGTGCTTATACCGGGTAACTACGAAATTACTATCCAGCAGTTTATTTTCTTTAATAAAAAGTATACCTTTAAATTTTGGAACGTGATAGTGTGTCATAAAAATGCAAAGTCTGGATATAAAAGTTCTTGAAGTTCTGTTTTAACCACTTCCGATTTAACCGGAAGTGGTTAAAACTTTGATATTTTAAATGAAATACCATGTATATTTGTTAAATTTAAATTCTACAAGTCAATCCTGACAAATTCTTAAGTAAGTATACTCATAACCTATTTCTTTTGTTTCTAGAAAAAACAGAGTTTAAAAAGGTCCAAACGACCTCACAATAAACAGTTTCATGGATATTGTGTCGTCGTCTGGACCTTTGTAAACGGCGTTTTTCTTCAAAACTAAAAAACATAGGTTATGGGTATAATATAGGTTTTACATCAAGAATAGTTTGAAGAATTAAAATCCTAAAAAAATATGTACGGTGTTCCATTAAAATTATCGGGGCATCATATTCAGAAGTTCAAATTTTACAGCACTTTCGGTTAAACAGAAAGTAGTATCATAATGACCTCTAAAGGTAGTCTTTTAAATTAACTATTTTAAGTATTTTAGATTTTTATGATGTTTTGTTGTTGTTGTTTGTTTTCCCATAAAAGTGCATATTGTGCGGTCATTTGGACATTCTTAAACAACATTTTTTCCAAAACCAAAAAGTAAGGTTAAGGATATATTTAAGATTTTATTTCAGGAATGACCTTTAGAAGTAAAATTCTAAAAAAGCTACAGGGTGTTCTCTTTAAAATACCAAAATTTATATATATCACTTTCGGATAAACCGAAAGTAATACACAGATGCCATTATAAGTAAAATTGGCATCCGGTGATACATTAAAGCATTCCTAAATTTAAAAACTCTATGGTTGCAATAAAGGAAATAAATGGCTGGATAGTAATTTTGTTGTCACCCGGTATAGCTTAAAGCTCTAGATATAATGGAAATTTAACAACATTGAGATTTGGATGACCATATTTTTAAAACTATAATAGATATATAAATTATATATTAAATGCTTTTTGGTAGTTCTTTTCAATGGTAATGAATGCGAGTCATAAAGTTTATACTTCATTTAAAAAAATGTTATTTTTACTCTGTACCCGAAAACAAGATTGTAAATTGCATTTATTGAGACCTGCTAAGTTAAATTGCACCCATAATTTCAAAAAACTAATTGTAACAGAACTTTAGAAAGCCAATTTTTAAAAATATGGAATAAATATTTTTTAAAAACATAAAATAAATATTTTAAAAAGCAATTAGAAATAAAAAAAGTTTTGGAAAAATTTTAACTGAGATACTTACTTTTTCAGAATTTGAAAATTTAAATTTGTTTATTTAACAATAATACCTAAAACTGCCTGTGTAGAAAATATCTTTAACTGGTAAATAAAAATTAACACGTAAGAATGTTAGGCCTCATATCTATATCTATATTTGTCTTACTGTTTCTTCAAACGCTACTATTGCAGAGTCTGTGCTGATAAAAGCCATTCTGACAACTGAAGTACATTAGTACCAAAGTTTTAAGTCCGCTTTAGACAAAATAAGGTAAACTGTTATTTTTTTATAACTATTGTTGTCTGAAGAATTTTAAATATGTCTTCTAAAAGTTTATGCTGTGGTTCTTTACTTTGAAGTCGCCCAATCGTAAAATCCTTATAAGAATGTCCTTCAGACAATTTAATCAGTATTCCTGCGACACGCCGCACCGAAAACATTTCAGGAGATTTTCAAGATTTCTGCCCGTCTGCGATATGCCCGGCATCCGCTACTGTGCGGATCGCCTTGTCGGGTCCCAATCAAAGTCCTGCTGATCGGCATTCCTGATCCGCGCGGCATTGTCCTGCTGTCGCTCGTTCTTCAATCAATCCTGCAATCATGGCGAGCCTGCCTGTCAGACAGTGACTGAACCGCAAATTTAAATTAAACTATGGCAAAGTCAGATTCCGTTTTTATCCGGGAAAAAATAAAGATTTTTGTGTTTTAAATGGGAAGTAAACGGTATAGACGGACATAAACTAGGATATTTTTAAGCTGCTGAGACTAAAATCCTCGGTTGTTCAATATTTTTTGTTGGTCATAATATTGTGAGAACCTAGTATAAAAACAGAATAAGTTAACTATTTTTAATAAAACAAAAAAAACCTTGACAGTGACTTGCCACATACCAAGCTGATGACCTGTTGACCGAGCGGGTATAGTTAAATTTGTAAAGTAATTACAGTGGCCCCGCGTTAAGGATGGCAACACATAACCGCAACAAGACCGCAGCCGTGCGTCACGCTGGTGAAATGTAGGGGGATGCCGTGCAAAAACTTTGTATTTAAGAAAATTACAGTTATATGAGTCTGTTACGCTATGCTTTAAATTACACCCGATCGTAAAATAAACCTTCACAAATAAGGTAACACAGTTTTACCTATAGTACACTCAAAGTTTGGATAAAGAAAACAGAAATAAAAAGGAAAATCTGCTTTATTTAAACAAGGAGATATGTTTTTGAGGCCTCTTAAGGGCATGAAATATGCATTTGAATTTTTCCCGAATTAATATGCTCCACTTTCCTTTATCATTGTGAATCCGGGCTAGGTTCGGCCTTGGTGTAGTTATGTGTAGCCAGACCTTTAAACCCACAAACGTTTTGCAGGGCGTTGTTGGACTATCAAATTTTGCGGATTATAGAGTACTGCCTAAGTCACTCTATAATCCGGACTTCTTTGTAAAAGAATCTTCTAATTCGAAAAATTTAAACTAAAACAAAACGCATCGAGCAAAATTGTGGTCATAAATTAAATTTGTGAGATAGAAAGAGAGAGAGAGAAAAAGAGATAATGATAGAGTTAAAGATAGGGATAGAGATAGATATATATATATATATATATATATATATATATATATATATATATATATATATATATATATATATATATATATATAGATAGAGATAGAGATAGAGACATTGAAAGACATCTAAAGTTTTCGACAGGATAAAGCAATTTTCCAGCTATTCAGCTTTGAGGAATTAGTCAAAATAATTCTCTTTTTAAAAGCTCCCATGCTTTAATGTGTATGTACAGCTTAACATATTATTTGATACAATTTGCAATATCTGGAATTCATATCCTAATTTTGTTGACCTCATAAACCTATTTATGCACACATTCTATTTGTTATACCCAATACAATAAATCATCATTGTGCAGTTTAAAATTTAATATCCTGCCAGTATTTTTATAACGATAAATAACATTGCGCCCCATAAATATGGTACACAATAATAAAACATAAATGTTACGTTTTATGGCGGTCATAATTTAATAGAGAGCTACTTTTTCACAGCATATAATTATTATTTAAAAAAACATTGTTGATTTAACGAACGATATTTATAGCGATGTAGCCTATGCTTTAGGTCCTATTAAGGGTCGTTCTTTGTAAAAAAATTGAGGTCCGAAATTGAGCAGTAAAAAACAAATTACACCTGTATTTTCTTAACCCAGCTAAATGATTTGTAGAAATAAAAATTCGTCAGAAAAGATTTGGTTTACAGAAAAAAACAGTGTCTTTAACATGTGGTCGCAACCCCTCACACACCTAAGGCCAAGCACGCACTGAAGTGATAAGCAGGTGACGTGGCGGCAGCGTTGAATTCAGGGGTGGCCCGAGGGGATAATCCCCCGGAGCAACCCCCCACCTCGGAGAAATGGAGAAATTTGGTAGAATTAAATTTGGTGATTAAATCAATCGTAAGTATGAATGTAATCTCAAAATATATATATTGTTTGATTGGTTTTTAAACGTGACGACCTATTTTTTTGCTCTTAAACTTTTTTAATGGTTTTTTTTTCGTAACTTTAAGATCCCCCGGGAATCTTAAATTCTCCCCTGAAAAATATTTCTAAATTCAACACTGCGTGGAGGTGTTGTGGAGATTAAAAAAATAAACATCGCTTAAAGTTTCCACGCAAATCCATATATAATAATGCTATACCGAGTGGTGTGTCGCTGAGCGGAACGTAGAAAATTTAATGTAAATTTTAAGGGGGTTAATTTATTGGCTTTTCTGTGCATTTTACAGAAAAAAATTAAAATACTTTTTGGAAGACACCAATCTGAAAACCTCTTGTGCCAAGTGTCAAAAAATTTTAGTAAGAGAATCTTGAATTATTCAATTAAATGAAATTGCAAAATTACCAAATTTTTGGTTTAGGTAAAACCAAACAAATGACTATTACTGATTTATTGACATATTTTTTTTAATGCCAATGACAACATTTATTTTACAGGTGACTGTTTAGTTTTGCCTGAACCAAAACTTTGGTAATTTTACAATGACATTTAATTAAATAATTATTCAGGATTAGCTAATTAAAATTTTTTAAAACTTGACACAAGGGTTTGTCATATTGGTCTCTTCAAAAGTTATTTTACATTTTTTCCGTAAAATGTACAGGAAAGCTAATAAAAAGCCCCCTTAAAATTTACATGTTCCGCTCGGCGACGCCACCACCGGTATGTATAGGGTGTGTTTGATTTATACTTCTGGTCAGTTATTTATTATCTTCACAGTTTTATTTCAATATATCTAGTTACAGTAACAAAATGTGTTCTTATTTCCTATGAACTTGGTGAGTTTTAAGATTTATTAGCCTAAAATTTTTAAATGTCCTGTCAGATAAAGCAATGGGTTTTTAAAAATGTCCAACACTTTTATGACTAATTCTTAATATTTAGGCAAAAACAATCTGATCAAGAACGAAAGCCAAAAATCACTTTAGTAACTTTTTTTTCTGCTCAATAAGTACTTAGCATACAAGAAAAAAACAAAGCTTTTGGAAAAGTGTCGATTTATTTCTCAACATAGTTTTCTTTCAGGGCGAGACACTTAACCCAGCGATGCTCTAACTTTTTTACCCGTCTAAAAAATACGTTATCCCGTGCTCTGCCAAGTAGGTCTCCGTGGCGGCGATAACTTCCTCATTAGACTCAAATTTCTACCCGGCGAGGGAATTCTTCAAGTTTGGAAACAAAAAAGTCCCACGGGGCCAAATCAGGTAAATATACTAATATATAAGTATAATAATAAATATATAATAATAAAATAATATATTACTGTGAATGAGGCAGAAGTTCATAGCTCAATAAAAGTGCTTACTGTTTTGTATTCCTGTTTAGACTACTAACTAAAATTTGCCTAAAGTTGACACAAAATCCATTTTCAAAATACCATACAGGGTGTTATTATTAGTTGACATTATTTCATGGTAATGCCTTAGACATAAATACCGTATAAGGATAACAAAAATAATTTAGTCCCTCCCTAACATGATATGAAAGAGTAACACTTTTATGGCACCATAACTCATTGTTTCATAATTCTTCCGCGCTCCGCGAACGGCGGAAATAAGCAGTTAATATGCAGCTCGCTCATAAATTTTTACTTCTACACTCTTTTATGTAAAAACATATTTGACTGCGTTAGTGACATGTCTAAATAATCTCATAAATCACCGTCTTTTATTTTTAGATTATTTTTATTAGGCGTCTTTCCGTTTTCTATAAAAAAATTACGTCATTTTTGCACAAACTACACCATCTCTCGTTATAATTGTATGTTTTTTTTTAATTGAAAATTGGATTTTATGTCCAAATTTAAAGGCAGGGCATTAAAGTCACTAACTTTAATGGATTACCAATGGGTATAACTTGCGCAAAATAAAAGTTACGATACATGAGCGAAGAAACGGGGTTGTGCGCTTCATCAGTCATCACCTGTCGTCCCCGAAGGTAGATGCGCATGTGCTAAACGATCTACCGGGCAGAATTTATCAACGTTCTCTGGCTTTTCCGTTCGGAGCATATAAAGCACGATGAGATGCTTTTAAATACGCATGCTCGTAAACGCTTCGATTTGTTGACTGCGCAAAACCATAAAGATCAGAAAAATGCTACTAGCCTCTGAGTATTTAAAAGTTAAAAAAGGTTTTGTCTTTTTTGCACTTGTCATTAACACATGGTTACAATACTCGGCAAAACGCGCGACGGAGGGAGCTTAAAAGAAATCTTTAAAATTCTTGTAAATAAAATATGATTTACGAGGAAAAAATCTTGATTTTTTAAACAGGGTACGCAAAAACTTTAAAATTCTGATTTTTCTTTAAGAGTAAACTACCTTTTAAGCAAAATATTCTTCTATTCTAGATAATTTATTTTGAATAGCATTTTAAACGATTTTATTAATATTACAGGGGTAAAAGTTTCATATTACTCATTTTGAAAATACCAAAAATTATACAGGGTATTTTAGAACTATGGGATCAAACTTTAACGAGTGATTCCTAATGATATTTTTGGAAAAAGGTTTTTATAAACATATGTCCGGAGTTGCTTCCTTACTGAAATACAGGGCGTTAAAATTTAAGAAATAACTCAGTTTTTTCTAAATATTTTTAATATGCTTAGGACAATTTGGATAAAATTTGGTTCAGTTATTTAAAATAATAAGGCGCTTATTAAGTTCCAACCATATTGTTACTATTATGTCCAGTGGCGTCTCAGTGAGCACCGCTACTTATATTATTGAGAAAAACAGTACGCCACTGACTTTTTTGGCATTTTTATATTTTTTGTTATTAAGCAATTAATAATACAACTTTTAAATTCCTTTTTTTGTATCTACCTTTGTTTTCGAGAAAAATATTAAAGCTACTTTAATTTCTTCTAAAAGTACCCATAGACAACATGATATAAAAAGCAAAAATTAAAATAAAAGAATTATTTGCCCTAAAATAAATTGACAGTCGTACATTTTATCGAAAATTGTTATTTACCTCATTTACCAAGATCGAATTTCTTTCTTTTTTAATTTTATATTTTATTTTATGCTGTCTAGAGCTACTTTTTAGAATGACTTAAAGTAGCTTTATTTTTTTTTCTCGAAAACAAAGCAAGATACGAAGAAAATACAGGAGACTAAAAAGTTGCATTTTTTATAGCTTAATTATAAAAAAATATATAAACGTCAAAAAAGTCAGTGGCGTACTTTTTTGCTCAATAATTATAAGTTCCGGTGCCCACTAAGACGCCAGTGGACCCAATAATAACAATATAGTTAGGGCTAAATAAGCGCCTTATTACTTTAAATAAATGAACCAAATTTTATTCAAATCGGCCTAAAAATCTTAAAATATTTAGAAAAATGCTTTTTTCTTAAATTTTAACGCCCTGTATCTCAGTAAGGATGCAACTACGGACATATGTTTATAAAAACTTTTTTCATTAAATAACATAAGGAATCACACCTTGAAGTTTGATCCCATATTTCTGCAATACTCCTGTATATTAAATGACATAAAAAAACTCTCACAATTTCCTTTTTAAAAGCCTGCCTTCTTTAAATTTCTACAGAACTCAATTTTTCAGCTGTAAAACGAATGTGATCAAGGCGTTATCGCCAAATTATGTGGTACAATAAAATTTTGTTTTATTATTTTTATCGATTACAAACCTTATTCTAAATAAATTTTCCTAATATCATTTTGCTTATAAATAAAAAATAGAGGTAGTTTACACTTCAAGAAAATTATGTTTTTGCAAACCCGGTGTACAAAAATTAACATTTTCTCTTCGTAAAGCCTATTTTTCTTACAAGCAAAATATTCATTCATCATTTTTTTTACATGGTAATTACTCTTAGGTTATGCAAAAAAATGTAAAGGCTGCTAGATCTTTATCGTTTTTGGGTTCGTTATTCTTTAGTGCAAGGACTTTTGTAAAAATATTAAACACAAATAAAGTATTTTATACTAAATTACTATTTATTTTGCACAAAAAAGTCATTGAATTTCTTAAATCAAGGCAAAAATAAGTTGCTAATTGTCAAAACAAGAAGTGTTTTATTTCGTGATTTTTTTTAACACGGAACAAAAGATTGCCTGTAAAGACAAGATTTTTTGTTTTGGCCACCCCTACGCGCAGGCACCAAATAACAAAACCAAATTTTACCCTTATACAAATTTTAAGTAAATCAAAATAATTTTTAAAGTCGTTATGCTAATACATTTTTAACATACCGCACGCAATCAATCATGAATACAATTCTTAACCCGTCAGCTTTTCCAGTGTTAAAAATTGCTTTTAGGGCTGACCCAAGCAGCTCAGAGCAGAAGGCGCTATGTCAGGTCATTTGTCATTTTTAACCTAAACAACAAATTCTTAACGAAAATGTTCTACGAGCGCTCTTTTTTTTATAGTAATTGAATACGTAGCTTTGGTATTTCTCTCTCAATTCATCGACATAAAAATAAACAAAATAAATACATTTTAGCATGTTTATACAGGGTGACTAAAAAATCAATCACAAAACTGAGTGATTCTAAAGCACTTGACTTTCTTTTTTCTTTATTATCTGAGCATATACCCAGCTAGAGGCAGTTTTGCCGCACAAGCAACGTACGGCAGAGAGAAAAAATAGGTTTTGTACCTTGTAACTTAAACAATAAAAAAATAACGTTAAAGGGTTGAAACATGAAAACCAATGACATTTTGTCGTGTAGAATTACCGCCCTATCTTACGTTATCGATTTTTAAATCACCCTATACAGAGTGTTACAGAATGCTGTTAAGAAAATTTAAGGACAGATTCTACATCAGAAAATATAAAAAATGTCATTTAAATATGGATCCGCAAATTTTTCGTTCTTAAGATATAGGGTGTTACATTTTTCAAAGAACTGAATAATTTCTAAATCATTTATTTTAGCAAAAATATTCAGATTGTTAGTTAGATTGATTATTCAAATAAGTATTTTTTTCTTACATAATTAATAATAAAAAAATCTAGAAAACGTAAAAAAATGCTTTTTTATGGTATCAAAATATGCAGTTAAGGGGATATTATTATTTTTCTCTTAAACTAAATAAGATACAAAAAATTAGAAATTATAAATTGATTTTTATTTGCTTATGATAAAGATGGCACAATAGCTTTACATACATTTACACGGTCAGTATAGTTAGGATTTTTTGTTTAAAATTTTCCTTTATTGCCGCTCGAGACGCCCTGGAATTAAATGTAATTAAATTGGGTATAAATTAGCCCCATAAGGCCATAAATAGCATTGCCAAATTAAAATTAAATTGAGTAAGGATATTTTAGATATTGAAAACAAAAACCATTTTTTTTACAAATTTAACACCCTGCATGTCAAGAATAAGAGATTTGCAGATCCATGTTTATATGAACTTTTGTTATAATTCCAATAGTAGGGTCTGCCGTTAAAGTTTCTTAGCAACAGTCTGTAACACCCTGTATATTTTGATTTTCATTAAGTTAAACATTTGTAAATCTGGAAAAAAATTTATGTAATTTTTAATTTCTTTTAAACCTCCTCAAATAATAATATTGAATACATAGTAAAGAGAAACTTTTTTCCAAAAATAAATTCATTTCGCTGCTGCTTTTAAATGGAGAATGCAAAAGATTTAACGTGTTTTCTATTCAAAATAAATTTTATATAAAAAGTCAATTTTCAAGAAAGGATTGCTCCTAGCGACAACGCATTATTTTTATAAGCCAGTGCCATGTGCGAAAAGAAAGATGGTATCGCAACTGTTGAAAAGTGGCACACACACCATTAAAGGCTGTTATTTGCTCTGCTGCGGACGTCATATTTCACTTCAGCTGACGTGTTAGGCAGTAATTGAACTTGCTAGATTTGTGTGAAAAGATTTCTATTTAAAATTAATGGGGAGTTTTAAAACCACTTGGTAGGTACTCGAATTTGTCGCTCCATATTATTAGGTCAGACACCTTGTCTGTTAGTGGTATCTAAAGGGACGCACATTGCTTTCTTGAATTGGCATCAAATTGATGTACAACATGTAAACCATACTTTATACAATTTAGGTAAGTTCAAATAGGAACATATATATGGGTATTCATGAAATTCAATCTATCTACACCAAAAATTTGCTACCTTAGATGTACATGGCTAAGGGCTCATTCTTGGTAACTTAGATTTCTGATTTAGTGGATGTCGCGTTTTCTATAGCATTGCATTTTATGATAAAATAAGTTTTAGTAGGCACTGAAACAAAACACTAATGAAAGTGTGAAAAAAAGCGTCTAACTACTACGTGTACTAAAATGGCATATTTTATTTTCATGATAACGATCAACAAAACAGCACTTTTTTAACGGTTGGTCGTAAAGAAAATGTTATTTCTTAAATGATTTAAAAACTGCCCACATCTACAAGTGTTAAACTTTAAATGTTACTTTCAGAAAGTTAAAGCTTCTCTTAGATGCCTATCGCTATAATCGCACTTGTTATTAGCGGCAACTTATTGCCCAGGCAGTCCGTTCTGCCGCGCGCAAAACTCTTATCGACTCCAGGCCGGCATTATTTATGGCTCCAGCCCGCGATAGCCGCCATGATAAATGGCTTTCCAGATAGCTTTATTTATTCATCGACTTCTTTGCCAGGCAAAATGTAATAAATTTCGCCCATACATAACAGCGCTGTTCGTGTGTTCAGCTAGATTTCAACCGGATTTTATATTACTGGTGTTTGTTTTGTGTGTATATCGTTTCCCAATAATAATAATGATATGTCTACAAAGAAAACGTACATTTTATTAACAGCCATTAAAGGACCCCGCGAAATAAAATGGAAAATGGGTTTCAGTCAAACTTTTTAAAATTACTTGACTTGAATGGTTTTTGGATAGTAGATCAAAAGTATCAATGGTATAATTAGGTTCTAAAACTCACGGGCAAGATTTTCAAGTTATTGAAGGTCCTCAATTCAATATTTAAATACGTGTATCTGCCTTAGTGCAATATTTCCTTCTTATTTTCAGTTTTAAAATGCGTGTTGCAGTTTATTAACATATTGCACAAAATACACTACTTTCATTTCTTATTCCAAATAATAAATTATTAGTAAAAATCAATATTAGCTGATATAAAATTTTACTATATTCACCAGACATCTGTTGCCTTATATGTTCGTTCAGGAAAGCAAACACAATTGATGAGTACCTATCTTTATCACTAGCTCTATTAAAAAGTAATGGATTACTGTTCAAGCGGTAGGCAACCGTAAATGCAACGTTCCTTCTTCTGCACAAATTGCAATTGTGCGGAATTCGTGTTTTAAAGTTTTTTTTTTTTGTTTTAACTTATTTAGATATATAATAACTGCTTTTTTGGGTGATGTATGTACTTATTTAAAAAAGTAATTTGTGAGTCTTTCACCTTCTAATTTAAGTCGCGAATTTCAGCTTTGCTTATTCACGAAGCTAAAAAAATTAATAAAGGGCTTTATTAATTCTTTTTAAGTCATTTGCAAATTTTTACACCATGGAAGCCCCCGCTGGATATTTAATATATTATAAATTGTTTTTGCGCAACATTTTTTAATTAATACAATTTATCAGGGGGCTTTATTATATTAAGTAAAAAATAAAATTCTTAGCCGTTCGCGAATTTATTGCAAATTTACACACAGAGGAAAAGCCCCAAATCTAGAATAGCTTATAAATTCAATGCTCAACTTTTTTGATAGTCGAAATTTATCAGAGGGCTTCATTTATAAATATTTAGATGAAGAAAATTAAAATCTCACCCCAAGTCCTAATTTTGACTAAACTTGGGAGGTGGTCCAGGGACGAAAAAAATAGAGCACTAGGGGCCCTTATACATTTTTTTCTTAATATTTATAGAGAATATATAGATTTAATAGTAAAATCCTAAAATCTAAACCATTCGCAAATTCATTGCAGATTGTTACACCACGGAAGCGCCGCTATGTAGATATTTAATATTTTATGTTAAAGCTTTTATGTGCAAAATTTTTTGAATAACCCAATTTTATCGAAGGGCTTTATGTATAATTATTTAATAGTAAAAAATAAAAATCCGAACCGTTCGTTAAATTAAGGACCACTGTACCTGGTTAAGGTAGTGAAAATAAATGCAATTTAAAAATTATACGGGGTGTTTAAAAATTGATTGAAGCAAAATGGGCAGCTTTAAATATTAAGAATTTTTACAGAATATTTCTTATTGCGGTAAAAAATTTAAGAAACTTATGATTCATGTTAATTAAAATGCACTGTATAAATGCTTGTCTAAAGTCAGGACCTCCCTACTACCTTTTGAATTGTTTGGTATTTTTTCATGAAAATTGGAGGGCTTTAGTAAGACTACATAAACCAAATGTAAGGTAGGAAATGACAGATATAAATGTCAAACCAAGAGATGACCGCCATTAAAAAAAAATTAAGAGGGGGTCTGGTTTAAAAGCTCCTGACGAGGACTTTATATCCTCAGAATCAGGGCCAGCCCAAAGGGTGAGCCGGTGAGGGGACCGCCTTAGGCGGCATGTTTAGAAGGGCGGCAAAACGATCCTTTTTCATGTAGAGTTAGTTTTGGTTAGTTTTTTTGTTCTTCAAAAATTGTCTACCTCAATTTTGTAGGGGCGGCACAAAATCCTAACCCGCCTCATGTGGTACTTTTCCTCGGGCCGGCCCTGCCCAGAATATAAAGTCAATACTTTTACCTACCACAAAATGTTGGTACTTTGAAATTTACGTGAATACCTGATTTGGATGGCCATATTTTCAAAACTACTAAAGTTTGATATACCTAATGTGGTATTTTCTTAAAAATCTTTAAGATATATTTTTAAATGTCATATAATATTGTTCCGTATCACCTCGTATAAAAATACGTGCTTTCGTTTTTATACCTTTATTAACAATCCAACCTAACTATGGTTACAACGACAAAATCTTTACTTGTCAACGTCTCGAAGTTTACACCACAAAAGTCGAATTTATATTAATCCATCGGAGGTTTCCCGTCGCCCTTTTATAGTATGGTGGAAGAGTAAAGAATGATCTTTAATTTTCGAGAAATATCGCGAAAATTCCATAATACAGGATGGCATAAAAGTTCTTAATGGATAATTCGGACGTTTTCGGAAACCTTCGAAAGTGATGAAAGAACTTGGAAGAAATAAGGTAAATTATTTAAATAAATTAACAAACTAAATTAAATGATCATAACTCTCTAAAATTCTCTAACCTAAACACATTTTTTGAAAGTCTGTAACAATATACACGGTGCATCATTAAAAAATCTATGCTTTCTACTCTACCCTGTACATTATTACCAACATCACCATTAAATAAATCCTTAAAAGAGCTTTAAGAAAATACCACATTAAGTGTATCTTACTTTATTAGATTCCAAACTATAGCCATCCAAATAAGCCATTCAGGTAATTTTCAAAATACCGCCATATAAAATATAACTAACTAAAACAAAACATTTAACAACTAAAATTACATTTGGCATAAATATGTTTGGCAAGAAGTTAAATCTAAAATTAATTTTTACAAGAAAATAAATGTCCGCAGTAATTATGAGTTACCATAAAAGTTTTAAGCTTAATAAACTAGAAGTGAAGGCCACTTAACACATTTTTCGGTGGTTTTTAAAAGTTTTTACAAACATTGCCATCGAACGGCGGCGGCATCTACTATTAAAATGAGTAAGAAATCACCAACCAGTAATGGTAATAGCAAATTAAATTAGATTTTCGGCGGCTTTCATATACAGTGTGTCCACGGAGACTTAACTTTATCTGATTTTTTTTATATTTCGAAGAAAAGTGATTCTTCATAAAAATGTTTGCTTTGTCCGAAATGCAAAAAGCTATAATAAAAGTTACTCCATGATATACAGGGTTGTTTAAAATCGTCAAAATAATATTTTGAAAAATAAAAAAATGTAAAATTTGAAAACTACTAGATTCAAAAGAAATAAAAAGTCCTTTACATTTTTTCCTATCGCTTATAATTATTGGAAAAATTAGGTGGTAACTAAAATAAAATGTTTTTGCCTTATAAATAAGTAGAGAAAAGTGACCAAATCGGGAATACTATTTTGTTTTTTACACATAATTTGCATAAAAATTATAAATAAAAACTTTTTAAAGTAATGATTAGCAATCATATATTTGTCCTTTATTTTGTAAAAACTTTTAGTTACGTTGATTAATTTTAATAAGGTTTAAAAAAACTAAAAAAAGATAAGGGTAGCCTAATATGGAATAGGTACACTAAATATGGAATACTACTCGTAAAACAGTAGACTGGGCCAAAATATTTGACTTTAATTTTTTTTTGAAAAATATATCGAAAATATTGTTTAGGGTGACAAAACGAAAATATCGTTAAGATTTAAACCCTTAATATTAATATTTAGAGGTCCCTCTTCTTCAATTTAGTATAGTAGTATTTTTTTAAAACCCTTAAAACTTATGAAAAAGCGATAAAACAAAACGTTGCTACAGCGACGAAAAGGCTTGCTCTACTGGCATGTTACCACTTCTACTCGCGAATGGCTATTAAAAAAAAGAGTCAAACCCTTCTAATTGCGTGTGTGGCTTTCCGTTTAAGAGAAATGCCGGTATTCCATATTAGGGATACTATTACATATTTGGTCACTTTCCTCTAATTAATTTTACTTTTCATATTTAAGCATTATCAAGTTAAGTTAAAATGTACATATTATATGTAAATAGTGACCCAAATGGTAAAAAGTAATTTACCAAAAAGTTAAAATTTATATTACTTTTCAGTGCTATTTAAATATAAAGTTAAAAAAATTTAAACCCGATTTTTTTTATTTTATAAAATTTTATTTTTGTTATTTTAAATCTTCCTATCATATGGCCATACTTTGTAAAGCTTTTATTAAAAAAAAAAAACTTTTTTCTCACTAAATTATATAAAAACATATTTTTATTTTTTTATTAACTTTTATTTTACCTGAAAAATATAACCAATAGAAAAAAATATTATACACTTTTAATTACTCTTTTATGCTAATTAATTAGGTGGTTTCAAAAACATATTTTTTTTTATTTCCGATTTTTTGCGATTTTAAACCGCCATGTATCTCCTAATACAATTTTTATTATAGCTTTAAACATTTCAGATAAAGCAAAAGTTTTATGAAATGAATGAAGAATAACTTTTTCCCGAAATACTAGAAATATTTTTTTATACAAGTATAGTTAAATTCATCCGTGGACACACTGTATGTAGCTAAATGCAAGGCGGTTTAGCCAATGCCTTATATATGATGATTAAATGTTACATATGGTCTGTATTGTTGTATGGAGCTTCATCATTTTTATTCCATGATATTTATTACTTTGGATTTTTTCCCACTTAACTTCGTGGGTGGCCCCAAGTGGCCCTTAGCCATTGGCTCATCGGGCATTTGCTCGGTGGCCCAGTCCGACACTGGGTAAAGGTATCGACTTTATATTCCGGGGTTATAAAGTATTTGTCAGCAGCTTTAAAATGATGCCACAAGACCCCTTTCCATTTAATTTGTTTCTGGTTTGTGTTGTCTTACCAAAGTTCTCAAATTTTTATAAAAAAATACAAAATAATTTAAAAATTAGGAGCGGTGGTCCTGAATTTAGACAAGCACTGTATGTGTAAATAGAACTTTGAAAAAGTTTTATAATATATTCACTGTATTCACTTTTTTCATTATTCACTAGTCGAGATCCTGAAACTGAAAATAGTCATAAATCATCCTCTTTTCTAACGTAGCCGTAACTCTTCGTGAATGTAGTTGCAGTCTCAGTCGGTGGTTAGCGGACTGAATGCAGATGAGAGATCCTGCCGCGTGGGTAGAAAAGACAAACTTAATGGATTGTCCAAGTTGTTTAGTGTCGGTTAAAATACATAAAAAAATAAGCGCATTGCAGTAATTTGATAAACTGTTTCCAGATGTGCGAATTCATTAATTAGTGTGTTAATGAGTAGCTTATATTATTTTATTTTTGATAAAGTCTATTTTATACTTATGAATTTTATTTACTTTAAAATATTTACATAAAATATGAAATGTAATTTCCGTTTCTAGACAGTTAGTTTAAACTCCCGTGTTATTTGCTGGGACGTTTCCACCGACAAGTTTCGCTTGCTTGGCAGAGACTTATCAAAGTGGCTGTTCGGGTCCATGGTAAATAACATAGAAACCAAGAGTCTTCTTATAAAACAAAAATCATTGGGTAAGATATAAATCTCACTGTCCATACCATACTAAATAATATACGAAATGTAATCTCCGCTTTTTGATAGTTAATACAAGTACTTCTGCTTTTCATGTCATTCACCATGGGCCCGGTACAGCCTTTTAATACAGGGTGGGCCAAATTAAACTTACACACCTTTTACCTAATAATAAATTTTTATCTGTTGCGCCTACCTATTCATTTTTAAAGGGCTAATAGGTAGATATGTTAATAATAAAAATACTTTATTTAACCTCGTTGCAAAAAGAAATCTGAGGATTAAAAAATTATAATTATTTTTGATAAATAATGCTTCAAATAAAGCATGCATTTCTCTAGCTTTAAAAAAGAACTTATTTTAAGTGTCCGTTTAAAAATCAAAAATGTGAGATTACTGAATTGGATACTGACCAAACTTAATTGGAGATATTTTTTCAAAGGAAGTTTAATGCTTCATTTTGAAAAAATCCCGTAAGTCCAGTTCTGTTTAAATCTATTTGACTAAAATTGGCAAAGCCAGAGAAAACATGTCTACCTATTAGCCCCTCAAAAATAAAAGATGGGCGCAACAGATAAAAAGTTATTATTAGTTAAAAGTGTGCAAGTTTTATTTGGCTCACACTGTAGATTCTTGTGAGGCAGACAAAATACGGCAGTGGAGATGATCCTGGTAAAAAAAAAAACATAAATAGCTGGAGGTGTTGTCTTAGCTGACCAACAATGAAGAATACATTTCGTATATTATTGCAACAGTGGGGAATTATTTCCATTTGTCTAACATCACATAATGTGTTAAGGCAATTTGGTTGTATATTATTTTGTGTGAGGCTGTATTATCTTCTTTCTTGTAAAGCCTGCATGTAGCACCATTGTATATGCCCACTTTCTGCATGACAGTGGCTCGTCAGAAACTTCATCACTTTCTTTAACTAAGCACGCTCCATAGAGAACTTCAAATGGTAGAGTCGCCTAGAGTTTCTTTCTCATGTCTCGTAATAAAGTGATGTATTAAACAATGTAGATGATGTTGAAACCAGTTATTTATTGTTGATTTCATCATTTCCTTATACAGTCCCCGTGGACAGTGTATACCATGGCATGTTTCTCTAGGCTATCCAGTCTTAAAAGTAATGTATTTTATGTCTACGCGTAAAAGTAATTTGCTACTTTTTAAGCAAAAAAATATATGGGGACGTCTGGAATGCCCCATAATTTCTAAAGGCAACCCCTAATCGGTCCGATATCTATCACTCAATACAAACAATAAAGCCTAAATGCTAACTTTGCTGATTTGGACTCCGCGAAAGTACTTTTAATTCTTCATTCGTCAAAAAATTTTGTACGCAGGTTGATGTAATTTTTCTTCTGTGAAAATTCAAACCTTTAAACCTTTCTACGACACATTAGTATTAATTTATCAAAATGTAAATGATTAATTGTATTTTATTATGCATTATTTAAATATTATTGTTTTGTAAGGTTATTAATAAAAAATGCAAGTTTAAAGAAAAAAAGCGTTTCAGGTAAGACAGCCCAGAGAAAATTGCTCTTGCCAAGGTGGCAACAAACTATATATTTGCCATTTAGCTGTATAGATGATTATAAGTTTTGTTAACAATAAAAACAATGTAATTTATTTAAATTATTTTCATAAAAAAACATGATAAAAATATTTTAATATTTTTAATTTGGGTTTTGTCGTTTAGTCTTATGCCAATAATTTTATTACTAAGATGTATTTGCAGGTCAAGGACTTATAATAAATACTGGATAACACGTTATTTGATGAAATTAATTTAAAAGGGTTTTATTTTATAGTAAAAAATATCTTAATTGGTAAAAGGCCTTATCCATCCTAAGTGGGAGGCGTTGAGCAATCAACGCCGTTTTTAATAAAGATCTATATGTTACTGATAGTTTACAATAATCAACTTCCCGTAGGTGGGCGGGGCTTCTTGGATCTCCCCTATATTTTTTTATTAATGTCGCACATATTAATGTTTTTATAATATTTGAAACATAACTTTGCAATTTCAAGACATACAGGGTGTCCGGAAAGGTGGTCAAAAATGATAAGGGTGATAGAGTGAGTCAAAATACTGTAAGTACTTCATATAAAAAAAGTTCTAACAAGCTTCGTTAGGGAGATATTGAGCTTCAAAATTGGTAGAAAAAAACCTTTCAATTATAATTTTAAAACTGTTGCGACAGTACCAATGATACTTGGACATCTAAATAAACTTATACTAATGCTTCTTTTCATAGCTAAACGGCTGTTCAGTAAGCCAAAATTATACATGATGATTTTTTTTCAATTTAATGTAACCATTTTTAACACAGATGACTTTTACTTTTTGCTTTGACCGTCTGATTCCTTCATTATTTTTGTACAAAAAGGTATCCAGAAAACCGGCATTTCCTATGAAATAAAAAATTCCAGTTTGTTAAGAAAAATATTTAAAAATGGTAAAATTATAAAAAACAGTGTTGCATTATAAATTTAAAGAGGCTCACAAACACCATTTTTAATAATTTTCTTACTTTTTAATTATTTTCTCAAAAAAAATAAAATTTTTATTACATAGAAAATGCTGGTTCTCTGGATTTAAAATGCGTCCAAGATATCGATTTAAATAAAGTATACCTTTTTGTAGAAAAAAAAATTTAGGAATCAAACGGTCAAAGCAGAATGTAAAATTTGTCACTGTATCCAAAAATTCATACCTTAAATAAAAAAACTTGTGCCACCCTGTATAATCCCGACTTACCGAACAGCCGTTTACCTATGGAGACAAGCATTAGGGTATTTAGTTGCCCAAATATTATTGGTACTGTAGCAATGGTTTTAAAGTTGTAATTAAAAGATTTTTTTTAGTCTTACTTTGAAGGTTAATATCGCAATATCGAAGCGCGATAGAACTTTTTTATATAAAGAACTAACATTATTTTGTGTGAATGGGAAGGCGTAGGGGTCAAGGTACAATAAGCCTTCAGGCTGCAGTGCACCACCTAGGGGGACGGTCGTCGGACCTGGGTGGGATGACCCCGAAAGGGCCAAAAAACAAAAAAACATTATTTTGGCTCACTCTATCACCCCTATCATTTTTGATCCACCTTTCCGGACACCACGTATTTTTTTTAAGTCGATTTTTTAATTACCCTTTTTATATTTATTTATAACCCGCAAGCCTAGTACGCCAGAAGAGATGCCAATAAAGATTTATTAAGTGCAATTATGGCACTTAATGAATAAATACTTATTATGGCACTAACCAAAACTTCACAATTTTAGACATACAGCGTGTCTACTTAAGATCGCACCATATGGAAATCTTTTTTATTAATAATTTTACGAATTTCCTATAGCAAGTTCTGCATGGTCTAAAACCCAAAATTCAACCATCAGATATTAACATTTTTTTAGTAGTATACGAGGTACCTCAAAAAATATAAATTTTGCTCAAAAAAAAGTACCCTTATTTTTAATAATCTCGAAAATTTTTATCAAGTTTAAACATTTAAATATGCAAACTTGTTTATTTTGAAAAAATATATCAATTAATAATCGGTTAAGGGTGAAAATTTAAGTTTGTACATTAGTGCATATTTATATTAAATTGTAATAGGTAAAGGAAGCTTAAGAACTGCCAAAACAGCAAAACAATCACAGAAACACTATTGCAGAAAAAATGTTAAAAAAGTTTTTTAGTTAAACCAATTTGCATATTTAAATAGTTATTTTTGTACCAAGGGCCTAAAATAGCATTTTTACGCCCGCGGCTGAAAGTTGTTTGTCTCGTTTGTCTCGCGGAGCTCGGGCAACAATCAGCTGTGGGCGTAAAAGTGCTTTACGCCAGAGGTGCAAACAATATTTTTTGTACGATTGAAATTAATATACAAATCATTCTCTGTAGTTAGGAGAAAATTTCCCAGCTTTTAATGTTTCAAATTGTAATCAGTATACTTTTACCGTATGTTTAATTAAATAAATTGTTGTTTTACCAAAAGAAATGTAAAATTAAGTAATGGAGCATTACTTAATTTTATTATGGTTTTATAAATTTATAAATGCGGGCGTTTTTGATACTTTTTTGCCCTAAGGCGTAAAAGTGCTATTTTACGCCCTTATTTATAAATGCGGCCGTTTTGATACTTTTTGCCCCAGGGCGTAAAAGTGCAAATTTACGCCTTCAAATGGGATGCCCGGTCGTACAAAAAAGTATTTTCAATCCTAAACATCTTTTTCCTATAAAAAATTTCTGATATTATTAAAATTAAGGGTACTATCCTCTTTAGAAATTTTTATTTTTTGACGTACCTCGTATACCACGGCAAAAAATTAATATATAATGATTGTATTTTTAGGTTTTAGACCATGCAGAACTTTTTATAAAGGATTACTTTTTTCGTAAAATTAATAATAAAAAAGGTTTGCATAAGGTGCGAACTTAAGTAGATACGCAGTATTTTTTTAACTCGATTTTTTTAATTACCTTTTTTTTATTGGTCCAACCTGTACTTTTTCACATATAACATACATACCGATCCGCCAGTGTTCATACCACGGAAACACGAAAGCCCAGAACGCACTGGCAGAAGAGATGCCGATAAATATTCATTAAGTGCAATTATGGCACCGCGGCCGGGGCCGGGCGGGCTCTTTATTGCCTCGTATATTTCATGACTCTTTTACGGCCGTTTTCGCCCTGGTTTACGAGCGCACCAGGAAAAATGAAACCCCGCCGACATGTCTTCCTTTTAGTCAACAAGATTTAGTGCACCGGGGCGAGCTTTTATTATGAGCGAAAGAGAAATACACATTCCGGTGGCGTGTATGAAAATGATATAGAGGTTTACGTCATCCAGGCTGTTATTTTTAATAACAGTTTTAATGATGATATTAAATCGAAGGTATTGAAATAACACAATTAATGTCAATCGCTGCTTTATCATTCATGTTATGACAAACATAAGTGAGCTGGGGCGTGACCCATCTCGGCCAACTTATACGGGGTGTCCGAGAAAATGTGGCAAATCTCACGGGTATGAAAAAAAAAAAGTTGAAAAAGTACGACAACTTCATATAAACTTTTTTTTGTATAGACGTTTACGTCAGAAACACTGAATCCCAAAAGCTCTAATAAAATCATGTTTTAAGGCATGAATATTGAACCACAAGGTAATTTCCAATTTTATTTTATTAGGATGTATAGTCGGATTTAACTAAAAAAGTCAGAGGCGTCATACAAGTAAAGAAATCAAACAACTATTTCTTTCTTAACACGTCGTTTAAATGTTGTGCAAGAAACAAAAAAAGGAATAATTTGAAAGTGAGACAGAACATGACGAGCTGTAACGGTGTTAACAGTTTTAATGATGATATTAAACCGAAGGTATTGAAATAACACAATTAATGTCAATCGCTGCTTTATCATTCATGTTATGACAAACATAAGTGAGCTGGGGCGTGACCCATCTCGGCCAACTTATACGGGGTGTCCGAGAAAATGTGGCAAATCTCACGGGTATGAAAAAAAAGTTGAAAAAGTACGACAACTTCATATAAACTTTTTTTGTATAGACGTTTACGTCAGAAACACTGAATCCCAAAAAGCTCTAATAAAATCATGTTTTAAGGCATAAATATTGAACCACAAGGTAATTTCCAATTTTATTTTATTAGGATGTATAGTCGGATTTAACTAAAAAGTCAGAGGCGTCATACAAGTAAAGAAATCAAACAACTATTTCTTTCTTAACACGTCCTTAACATACGGTAAAAGTATACTTGTGTTGTGCAAGAAACAAAAAAAGGAATAATTTGAAAGTCAGACAGAACATGACGAGCTGTAACGGTGTTAGTTTTTCTTAGTTGAATTCTACACTAATACCAAGTAAGACTCCTTAAGTTGCTAACAAAGAAGGTGTTGTAAATTACTCACGGCTGCAGACTCAGACAGAGACAAGCTGTAAAACTCACCGGTGTACTCAAGTTGCTAGACATACACCGATAAAACAGATTAAGATTGTTGAATTCCTAGACTGACATAGTTAAGTTGCTAGACGGGGGAATGATTAAGTTCCTAGACGTGACCTCATTACAGACAGGTAAAATCCCGACATCACAAATTTTAATATATATTATAACATAAAAGATGGCTTTCGATGTTTTGTTACCTGATATTACTTAAATTATTTTTTACCGAAAACAGAGTATAGGTGGGGGAAGGGTCATGGTTGGCTCTGGTTAGTTAAATGTTTTTTTAATTCCTTAATAAAACCTAAGAGTTATACACACTTTATAAATCCGTTTAAGAATTGTGTTAATTCTGTATTTCGTTAATTCATAAATAGAATCAGACCGTGCAGGTGTAAAAAAATTACCATAGTCGGCCCGTGGGGAGTCACTCTTTTAATAAAATAAACGGATTTTAAATGCAAAATAAATCAAAACAAAAAAATGTTATAAAGCATTCGTTTTTTACGGTCTAGGATCTCAACAATGTTTTTCTAGCAACTTCTGCATTTTTGTCTAGCAACTTAATAATTCGAAATCCATAATTTTGTTCTTATGACCGTCTAGCAACTCGAGTACACCCAAACTTACGACCGTATTCAAAGAGTATTCGAATACATATGTGTTTGGTATTCGGTATTCGACTGAATACTTACTGTTTTTGAATGATATATTTCGAATACTGAGTAAGTACTCAGATACCGGAATTTGAAGTCTTCGAAAACCGGAATGTGAATATACAGGGATTTAAAGTATTTGATATCACAAAACTACTCATCACAATCGTAATATTTATAAATACCGGTAATCGAATACTTTTTGTTAATACGATTTTCAGTATTCTCATTCAAATACCGAATTTCATTATTCGACCCCCTCTGGTAGGTATTATATATACTGTGGAGTTTGTGTCAAATTATCTTCTAAAGAAAACTAAAAATCATTTTTCATATATAAAAGAAGACAGCAAATCCATCAGCTCATAGGAAAATATTTTGGAAAAAGGAAAAAAACTACAACTGCTAATTCAGATGTGGTTTCTTCAGGAGACTAGACTAAATACTGAGGAAATTAAAAAAAAAAATAATTTTCAACACTAACATGCAGGGGACGATAACTTTGTAAATATTAATAGAAGCTCGACCAAAGGTAATATTTCTTGCAGCTCTATTGGAAATTTGTTGTGCATGCCTTTTTAGAAAACAATTTGCCCATTCAATACCGGGCAAGTTATTCTTAAATTTCTCAACTGTTCTGCCTTGCTTATCTAAAAACTTTTAACAATGAATCGCAATTCTCGTTTGTTCACGGGAAAACCGTAACTGGATAAAGTGAGGATGTGGGCCACAATAATTGATTCCTCATCTTCAGTGAAGATAGTCTGTCCTCCAGTCTTTTTGGTAGCTTTGCCCTTTAATTTGTTACTTAGTACGTTTCGGTGAATGCCATACTTCTTAGCTGCTCCGCGAACAGAAATTCTTTTCGCTCTAATTTCATCTAAAATTCGTGCTAGTGTTTCCGGACTATAGTTTCGGTAATGCCTACTTCCTAATTTTCTTACATATTGACGCGGCATTCTGAAATTAAAAACCAGAACTAACCAATTTACTAAATTTGGTCTACATAATGTGGGGCGAGAATGTGCCACTCAATGGCACAATCTCACCCCAGATATTTGCATTATAACCTAATGTTTTTTGCAAATCAAAAAAACAAATTAAACAACTAATTATCAGAAGATTATATTCAAGCTAAATAAGTTGTTAATCGAAGTTACTTACCTGAATACTTCAATTTCTCACACAATTATCTCATCACTACAAAGTTTACAGCCTAATCGATTTTAGTGAAAAAACGTGACAATGTTTACTTGTGCACTGGAAAAAACGGTCGTTGCGGTGCGCTTCGCAATACCACCACAAGATGTCGCAAGTAATAATAGTCTCGCAGTAAATATAGTTAAATGTTTCAATCTGAAGTCTAAGGCGGGAAATTTAAAGATGTGTAGAAAAAGATTGTGGCACATTCTCACCATAGGGGCACATTTTCATTTCAGATATGTACAAACTGAGTTAAAACTATGAGCGTATTTGCCTTAAGTAAAACGAAGAAACGTTACAATCAAAGTGTTTTCTCGCAAAACGAATATTTTATAGTAAATTAAACAAGAATATTAAATCGATATTGACTTTCTTTAAGTTTTGGCAAAGCTTTAATCCAGCTTTTCATAATTTTCTCTTTTTATAAAACTCTTAAAAATGGTCATTAAAAATTTAAAACTATTATTGGTTGACATCAGGAACAGCGACCCCTACCAAGAGACTTGGAGATGTCGTACCAAGAGCATCCATCCATAAGCTGGAATTTTTAAGTACTTACTTGAGTCTACAGATTTAGCTTTAAATACCTACCCACCAGAATAGCCGCGTCATCTTCTCAATTACCTAAAAGTTAAATGTCGACGACACCCACCAGGCAGCTACCTTTGATTGCAAAGCCTTTCGACAGGGTGGTCTTTTTCAAAAGACGTATGGCGCGCCCAGCACGACACCGTACCACCCTCGGTGCGGCTACGAAACTTTTAATTGATACGATGAGAAGAAGAGAGTACTGCCGAGAAATGTGTTTATTAGGGTGTTTTTGCGATACGAGCTTTAACGTTACGATAACATTTCGCAATTAAATTTAAATAGTATTATCATAACCCCGCGTTGGGATTCGTTTACTGTACCTCTTTTGACAGCTACATAGATCTTTGGTGATCGCTTTCAGAAGGCGTGAAAACCCGAGATATTCTAAAAATCTGCTGGATACCTAAGAGCGCCGCAAAAATGTTTTCAACGTTAAAGGGTTAATTTGTATTTCAGACGAAACAAAATCTGAAGATTAACGAAATATGGAGATTAAATTTGCTTAGGATAGGTTTTAAAAATCACACTGTCAAAAATCAGCATCTTTCCCCCAACTTTCTGAAACACCCTTTATGTTAATCAGAAATAAAACTAAGAAACTTGTTTAAGGTATGTTCCTTAAATTGAATAAATAAGCAGCGTTTCTGTGAATTTTTTATAATAAAATTTGTACCACTTGTATAGTATAATTTAATAAAAAAATATTTTACTTGTAAATTTTCAATCATACAAAAATATCGTTCATTTATGTTTTAAAATGTATGCTTTATTAATGTAATTTTAAATGGGTAATATGGCTCATTACCCACGGCCACTACCTATGCTGATTACCCACATTCATTACCCCACAGCCCTCATAAGGTGCTTTAAATGTGCATAAATAAAATACATAGTTTGTATGTGTTCTTCTCGACAACCTCGTTTTCTAAATATTACTCTTAAGCCAAAAATATTATTTTTAAGTCACATATACCTAGGTATAAGAATATCTATAAGGTACATAAAATTAAATTATCATAAAATTCTTCACATTCGATAAAAAAAAATTTGCAGTAATGGCGCGTTTACACATGCATGGAATTAGTGGCGCCAGTCATAACTTGTATGCCAGTTCACAAATCACTTCAACTGTAAACCTTTACTGACGCGCCAGTAGAAACTGGCGAACATAAAAATATTCATTGCAACGTGTAAATATAAACTTGCGGAGCGATTTGCCAGTTATGGTATAGTTTTCAGAAATCTTCATATTAAACAATGACGGAGATCCTTACTTTCATTTTTGTACTTTTTGACTCCTAGAATATAGGCTAATAATTTTGCCGCCTCACATTTCTGAATTTTTTAATTGAAAGCAAAAAAAGGCTTTTTCTTCAATTTAAGCAAATGTGCCGCCCCGTAAAATTTGCCGTCTTAGGCCCCGAGGTTTATGAACAAAACCCGTGTTTATAGGCCGTTTATTCTAATACACGTACAACGACAGAGATTCTCGGAAAAAACCCTACGATCACTTATCCAAAAGCTATGGGGATTCCAGGATTTGGTATTCCAGCAGTTATGGCTAAATTTTATCAACCACAACTTTTAAAAGTTAAAACTGGCAAGCAAAAATAGTATTTCTCTACCAGCAACATGTAAAAGTTCACTACGTTTATATCGAATAGTTGAAGCTAGCTTGAGTTAAAGCGGCTTTTAAAAGTGGCTTGAAAAAAGCGATATAAACGCGCTTGAGAGTGACTTGAATCGTTCAAGTCAAGCCTGAAAATAAGTAGGGTTGACATCACTGAAGCCGTTTAGAAACACGATATAAACGATTCAAGCGGACTTAATAACTGCCTAACTTCAGATGAATGCTTCCTCGAATGTCATGAGTATTATTTTCATATATGATTTTGACATTTTTATAAAAAATATGAGTTGGAAAACAGGTGAAAAAACTTTAAAACACGCTCAAAAGTGATGTTTGTCTTTCATTTGATGTCTGCTGTGAAGTTGGCTGCAAAACTGCCGCATGCGTACGACGATGGCCTGAAATGTGCTTGACCTCGTTTTTCAATCGAATTTCAAGCCACCGAAATAAACACATAGACTTTTAGAGAATTTTACATGTAATACCCCATTTTTTATTATTGTAATCAATTGCTTGTATTAACTTTAATATGACCTGATATTATCGTTTTTTTAATTCTGTCCATTTTGAAGATATGGCATAAAGCTTGAATACAGAAACGGCCAGGTATGGTCAATTATCTTTAAAAAATTTAACCAAAATTCGTCAAAATTGATACAGGGGAGTAACTAGACATTTTAAATTCAGGAATTGCATTAGCAATGTTTCATAATTAAATTTCCTATTTCCTTTCCTTGACTGTTTTTAAAGAGTCTTGAAAACGTCGCAAAAATACTAATCATGAATTTAGAAGGTCCAGTTTTACTCCTGTACACATTTTGACAAATATTGGTTGGATCGTTTTTAGCTAATTGATCATTCCTAGGCGTTTTTGTGATAATTTCGAAAAAGCATAATGCCATATCTCCGAAATTAAGAAAGTAAGAAAACGATAATAAAAGACCATAATAAAGTTGATACAAGCAATTCATTATAATAATAAAAAATAGGGTATTCCATTTAAAATTGTTAAAGTTCCTTATCCTACAGAGAAAACTATAAACTTGGCAACCTTGCAAATATAATTTTTAAATTTTACATGTTTAGTTACCCCTTGGCACAAAATTTGGTTCATTTATATTTAACGGTTGCTGAGATAATCCACCGTTCCAGTTTTTTTGTACTAACCCTGTATATTATTTTTAAATGTATGTTCCCCGCTTACGCCGTCAATTGTATACCGATTTAAAAAAATATTCGGAAGAGTGCACTGGTGGTCCCATTGAAATCCTGAAAATAATAAAAAAAACTCAAATTTTAAAGGCAGGTACGAGATAGAGATTAAATTATAATAAACTAGAAGGAAAAAAACAAAACCAAAAAAAATGCTATCATAAAAAAATTTAAAAAAAATAATAAAAAATAAGGAAAATATTAATAATAAAAAGCAAAAAGTAATAATAGAAGTTTTAAAATAAAGTCGGGTAATAACATACATATGTACTGATACGTATACTTAATAATAATAAACAAAAGCTTTTTATACTTTAATAACACATGGTTTTGTTTATATTGCGAATTTATTTTTAATCTCTCAAAATTTAATATTTTAAGCTTTAATCTACGTTTTTTTATATTTTTGAAATCAATTTATTATTATTACATTTAATTCGTTTCTTTTAATTTTGTAACTTCTGTACTTTAGAATACCGTTATGATTAAATAAACGAAATGCCCAAATACGAAAACTGTATTTCTACGAAAGCTGTAGGCCGTCTTCATTAAGCTGATTGTGTGTACGTTTTTATGGGACTGCATGGTGTCGTTCGAAACATGGGTTTAGCACCACTGGGTCGTAAATAAGGACCAGAAAGGGAACACCTATTGAGGTCTACCCTTTTTTATTTAAATTAGTAGTGTTATTTATGTAGCGATTTAAATTAGGATATTTTATACATGAGATTGCGGATTAGTCACAAGGAATGCTAATTTATTGGTTGGGGATTCAAAATAATGGATAAAGTTATAAAGGAAATGTTTTCTCTTGTCATGACGATTTAAATAAATAATCAATAATTAATAAAATTTCTTTCTGCCAATTTTTTTATTTGCTTTATAGTAAAAAACAGATGTGTGTAAAGTTTTCTTCTTGCATTGCTTAGTTTAAAACTGATTTTAATGGTCAAAAATGTTTGAGCATTGAAGCTATGAACTATTGGCAAAACTTAAACATATATCTCTATATCTATAACACAAATTGCTTCTTGCAAAATTTATTTTAGTCATGTTAATAAAGCTTCGTTTTTACGGTGATAGTACTGTTGTGAAAGTGCTCTCATGATAGTAACCTCGATAGTCCTATTATGAAATTGAGGTGTTTACACGTATAAAAACTATCACGGTAGTAACCAACATCATTATTATTAATGTAGAAAGTCCTGATAAGGGCAGCAGAGTTTTTTCAGCATGGTCCCTATTCTACTGGTCCACCTCCTGATTTTTAGTCGCCACTTTCAGTGTCGAGGTAACCAAAAACGGCCTTAATTTTTTTTTACTATAATAATTTATAAATAGGGTCCTCTGATAAATTTTAATAATCAAAAAATTTTGTGCAAAAAAGTTATGAGCAATTGAATATCCCGCGGCGCTTTCTCGGAGTTAAACATTTTGGAAAAGTAATAGCTAATAGCTAAAATTTTCATTTTCTACTGTTAAATATCTCTAAATTAAGCCCTATGATATACTTTAATAGTCAAAATATTTTGAATTTAAAGTTATAAACTATTAAATATTCACTGGGCCACCTTCTAATTTTAGTCGCCAATTTCAGCTTCGTATTAACGAAAATTTTCAATAAATTCGCGAACGTCATCAATTTTATTTTTTAAAAAATCTAAAGTAATAAAAATAATATGCACTTTAAAATTACTTGAGGTCTGTAAATTTATATCTGCGCAGTCTTCGCTACTTAAGTCTTAAAGTAGATTTGTCGGTTTTGCACATACCGCATCATTTGATTTGGCGACTTGTAAAACGACACTATTGCCATTTGTTGGTAATGTTGTGATGTATAAGTTTGGAAAATCTGATTTATAAAAATAATCTAAATTACCAATTGATATTATACAGGGTGTCCGGAAAGGTAAGGTCAAAGATGATAAGGGTGATAGAGTAAGCGAAAATAATGTTAGTACTTCATATAAAAAAATGTACTATCGCGATATTGACCTTTAAAGTTGCCATTAAAAACCTGTTTTATTTATTACTCTTGAACTGTTGCCACAGTACCCAGAGGCTTAGCTACCGCCGTATCAGCCGTATTTTTCTTGTTTTTAGAATTTTTTGACAAGAACGAAAAAAGCAATGCTGAACTAAGAAAAAAAATGTTCTTTGGAAAGTGGGAACCTTTTTTTGTCGTATTTTTTTGGGCCCCCTAACTAATTATGATACGGGGCTCCTACAACGCACGCTACGCCACTGAAATGATATTTGGCTAATAACTAATCTTAGAAGAATGCTTCTTTCCATAAGTAAACGGCCGTTCAGTTAGTCGGAATTATATAGGGTGCGACGATTTTTTCATTTAATGTAGCATTTTTAACACTTGTGACAAATTCGACATTTTTCTTTGACCGTTAAATTTATTTATTATTTTTGTACAAAAAAGGGTACTTCATTTAAATCGATATCTTGAACAGTTTTTCCTAAAATCCTATTTTAAATCCAGAAATATCTGCATTTTGTAAGTATAATAAAAATTTTCATTTTTATGATAAAATTACTAAAAAATTATTCAAAATGGTGTTTGTGAGCCCCTTAAACTTTATAATACAGTTATAAAACTGTTTTTAAGAATTTTATCACATTTTAAAAATATTTGGAAAAAAAGAATTTTTTATTACTGACAAAATGCTGGTATGTCTGAACTTAAAATACGATGTTATAAAAAAACAGTCCAAGATTTTGATTTAAATAAAGTATACCATTTTTTGTACAAAATGATGAAGGAATTAAGCGTTCAAAGCAAATTGTTGAAATTGTCACCAAAAAATTACATACATTAAATGAAAAAAATCGTCGCTCCCTGTATAATTCCGACTTACTGAACAGCCGTTTACTTATCAAAAGAAGCATTACTATGAGGTTATTTAGTAGCCCAAATATCATTGGTACTGGTGCAATAGTTCAAAAGTTATAATTAAAATAGGTTTTTTTAAACAAACTTTGAATGTCAATATCTCCCTAACGAAGCGCGATGAAACCTTTTTTATATGAAATACTAAAATTATTTTGGCTTACTCTATCACCTCTATCAGTTTTGACCAAACCTTTTCGGACACCCAGTATATTATCCACAAAATGTTTTTTTTTTAAGTTATGACGTTCTTCAATAAATAGAGAGACTTGCCTATTACAATTTTGGGTACGATACCTTGTTTTTGTTTTTGTTTGTAGAGTTGTAAATTTTTCGGTATATGTAGATATTTCTTCGTACATGCCTCATGTAAATCGCCTGTTTATAGATATAATTTAACCATAACTAACCAAAAACTAAAAAATGTATTGGTATTTAAAAAAATTAATGGAAGGAAGTCTTGGTAAAAAAAATTTGACTGCCTGACTTGTAAATTGTAAATTTTCTGCATAATTTGGGGCTTTTTTTAATTTGTTTATTAAAATGAGGCATAATTAAATATTCCATCGGGCCAACAACATTGTTTATATGCTTCGAGTAATCTCGCATCTCTGCGGACATCGCGATAGCCATAATAAGCTGCGAGAGCACGATGCAGCGGCGCTGCCATAAAAATTATCAAGACGTTGAGGGCATAATAACGTCGGGCCATGCATGTTGCCTTTTAAAGAACATGAGGATGGGCTCTGTACGTGGAACGGTCAAAATAAAACAGATTTTGTTTCTAAAAAAAACAACTTTGTGTTATAACTTTAAAATAAATGGAAAAAATATAGGTACGCCTCTGAATTCTACGTAAAAATCCTCAAAACTTTTCTATTTACATTTTTTAATCTCTAATATTAAGCGAGTTACAAGTGTCTGGCCAAACTGAAAAAAATAAAAAAACACGCTGTGTCTCCAAAATGAATCAAGTTAGCCATGATTAACTTTCACCATTGAGTTTGTTTCGAAAATTGTAATCGAGATTGCGTTATCGGATTTGTTCTATCTCTTTTAGTTTTTGCTATGCCCTGCAAGATCAACTAAAGGCGCCACCCTGTACAGGGTTTCCATTTATACTTTGCCCCCCACTTTTAAGTGGGGTTTACCAAGAGAGGTAGAAAAACACGCCTTGTATAAAATATTTATACTTTTTCATCTATTATCTTTGAGCATAACAAAAGAAAAAATGAACATCAAAAACTTAAGAAAAATAAAAAGGTAAACTAACTGTACGAACTATTTTAAACTCTGAGGAAATTCTAAATAACTCTCCCTAAGACGCTATCATAACTTCCTGAAATACCATGGAGAAATTATTTAGGTAACACAAATTTCTTCTTGCAGAAAATTTTTTTAGTCATGTTAATAAAGCCTCGGTTTTACGGTGATAGTACTGTTGTGAAAGTGCTTTCATGATAGTCACCTCGATAGTTCTATTATGAAACTGAGGTGTTTACACGTATAAAAACGAAAAGTACGAAAGTACTATCACGACATCATGATAGCTACTATCGGGTTACTTACATGGAAATAGTTCACGATAGTTCATGTGACAGTCACTATCATGATATCAACTATCGCGAAAACTATCACCGTTAAAACGAGGCTTTATCCCTAAAAATTTGGTACAAAAATAGTATGGTATCATACAGAAGGTGTTGGTGTAATTATGGAAAGGTTCAAAGTGCCATAAGCCACTGTATACCAGGCCGAAATATACAGGGTATTACAAATTCGAGAAATACCATTAGGATCTCGGGAACGGTAAAAGTTGAGGCTGGTTAAATATGGGTATGTTTGCGCATTTTTATACCCAACAATATTCCATTTTAAAATTTTAAAAATTTGCAAACTTTTCCGAATTATCCGAAAAACCCAAATTTGCGAAACAGTTTTCATTTTTTTTTTGTTTATGTGAAGAAATATTTTAAAACAAACGACAGATTAACGTTGCCACTTTTTCTCATGTCACTAAATTTAAGATCCGACGTTTCTTCTTTAAGCCACCATCATCAAGTTTGTTATTTTAAATAGGCGGAATATTTGGTTTTAAACCTAATAAACCCGTATTTTAATTCTTTGTTGAAGGTAGTAAGTAAGAATCCACTACGTAATATCATTCTTTCTATTTATTTATATATTTTATAATTTAAGTAACAAACTACAAGAATTAATTTAATTTACGTACATTTGTTACTTGTACGTAATAAAATAAAACATTTAATTTAATTAAACGAATCTATCAACTTTATTGCAGTCTGTCAGAAAAGAAAATGAATGCATACTTACCTACAAACGGAAATTTCTCGGAACGTTTGGGGAAAATCGGTATTTAAAATGGTGAAATAGTGAATAATGATGGTTTTTCGGTTCCGAAACGTCGTATAAATGTAAAGTGTGATATATCGTTGGATTAAGAAAAAATACGAGTTTACTAAGGTAAAAACTAAATTTTCCGCCTATTTAAAAAAAAAGAAAGTTGCTGATGGTGGCTCAAAGGCGAAACGTCAGATCTTAAATTTAGTGACATCATTTTATAGAACAGGAAAAGTTAGCAATTTTATTGTGTCGTTTGTTTTAAAATATCTCTTCAAATAAACCGAAAAGAAAATAAACCAATTTCGCTGTTTTTTTCGGATAATGGGCTCTTAGCCAAAATTTAACAATAATTAAAAACAATTTTAATTAATAATAAAATACGTCACCAACCCGGAAAATTAAAAACAATAACAAAATTGTCTATAGTTCTTTTTGTAAATAATTTTTTAAGTTGATTTAAATTAATTCCACAATTTGCAAGTTTTACAACTTCACAATGTTGCCAGTCCTTATGTGAAAAGCGCTACATTAAATAAATATGCCAACAAAGGAAAACGCAATATTCCGGAACGGCTGTTCCAGGTGGACCGTATAGGGATGCATACTTGCGGCCCCACGAGTTTCTCTGTTAGAAACCGCGAGTGAAGGAATTATACTGGACAATTCTTTAAGAGCAGAAGCCATGGAAGTATCTATAAAAACGATTGTTTTAAATTAGGAAACACAATGGTATACAGGACCAATCATCTTATTAAAAATAAGTATACAGTGCTTTTCTTTAAAGTACCCCCACCTTTCATTTTTTGAACAGATCAATTTATAAACTTAAAACTTTGGGATATGAAACTATTGCATAAATACTATATTTTAGAGTGAAATTGACAGATGCAAAATTTTAGGATGGCGGCTGAGCTATATAATTATTTTGTGAAAAAAAAATGTAAGGGTGGTCAGACACATCATTTAGAAGATCTGACTAGACTTTATAACGCCTTAATGAATGAAGTACAACATTCACCTAGTACAGATATTGCAGGCACTTTTAAAAATCCTACTTAAATACCTGATTTGAAGGTATTTTCTTTATTGGCCCTCTACAGATTGTTTGAACTGGTACATATAGCAATTAAAATAGATCGTTAAAAGAGCTTTAAGAAAATACAACATTAGGCACACTAACTTTATTAGTTCCTGAAATATGGCCAATCAACATCTGGGTATTTAAGCAATTTGTCAAAGTGCTGCTATTTTGTACTAGGTAAAGGTATTGACTTTATGTCTAGGGTTGTAAGTACTAGTCAGTAGCTTTAAAATAATGTGTCACAAAAACCCGTTTCCATTTAATTTTCTTTTCACAAGCAGGGGAGCGACAGAAAGTGCACTGTATAGATCCAATTACGGTGAAAATTATTTACCATATTTATAAAATTACCCGCTTTTTCGTTCGCTCTTCCCTAGAAGGCAATCATTTTTAAAACAAGGCAATAAATTTTAGAAAAAAAATAAGGTGTCATAATCTAACATCCTAAATAAAACTTTTAGTGTATTTAAAAGTTTTTTTTATTTTTTTAGTAATGACACTTTTAAACGGACACCCACGGTACGTTGGTATTCTGACTTTCAGCCTTCTTGGAATGTCGAAAGATAACAAAATGCGATATATTAACAGAGAGTCAGTTTTCTCGTGATAAAGCCCCGTATATTTCAAATGGGATAATTTATATGCAATGCCAGCAGTGAAATTTATGACAAACTGTCGGTGTTTCGCCGCTTGTCAGCGGCATTTTTCTTTGACTAACCGGCCGCGGCGGCCATGTTTGCTGCCCGCCAGAAAGGAAGCCATTTTTCACGTCATTCTGACAGAACACACATGCCTTCTTTAATGATGCACTCGATCCGCTGAAACCGCAAAGGCATCCAACCTGTTTCAAACTCGATATATCGATGTAATTTACTTTGGCATCTACAAGTTAAAAAGCATCTTTATTTTTTTCATTTTAAGGCTTAATTAGTCGCTTTTACAGGACATTTAACATTAACTTCCTTTTATCGACTGACAAGTCATTTCTTTACCGATAATCTTAGGCATATTTTTCTTTTTTAATTCCACGTCATTATATCACTTACTAATGATATACCGATAGGTTTGTGCATATAAATTATAATAAATTTTACTTTCAGTTAAAACAACTTATTGTCCTAAGGGTGGGGTCCATAAATTACTTAAGGCATTCAGAGTGTGGGGGGAACCTAATTTATTAACGCCCTGTAAGTAGAGGAAAGTGACTAAATATACAATTGTGTCCCTAATATGGAATACCGGCATTTCTCTTAAACGAAAACTCACACACGCAATTAGAGGGGTTTGTCTCTTTTTTATGCCCATTCGCGAGTAAAAGAGGTAACATGCGAGTAATGCAACCCCTTTCGTCGCTGTAGTTTGTTTTATCGCTTTCTCTTTTAAAAACAATTTTTTTTGTACAAAAAGTGCACGAAATACTGTTTTTATAACTTTTAGAGATAGTTCAGATATTCTGTTGTAGGTGATTTAATTACTTTCTTAAATATAAACATATAAAAATTAGTTTAAAGTCGTCGGAAAATCCAAATATGGATCATTCCATAATTGGGTTCTGTGATTATTTAAAAAGCTTCTTTGGAGCAAGAAAAAATCAGAAGACAAGAAGTCAAAAACGGCTGTGCGTCTTATAAAAGAACCTTTCGCTTACAGAAATACTTCTTTCTCTCGCTCATCGTCGGCCTGTGGGAGTTTTATCGCTTTTTTATAGGTACTTCTATGGCTTCTGCTTTGAGAAATAGCCCAGTATAGTTTCTTTGCTTACGGCGAATCCCAATAGAAAAACTCGTGGTGCCGCACGTATGCATCCCTATAAGGTCCAACAGGACAGGCCCCGAACTGCCCACTTTGTTCGTTCTTTTATCCCTAGTTTATCTAGGTGGTGGAGATGCTGCCCGTGGAGGTATTTCTTTCCCCCTCGTATTTAGGTCCCGTGTCAACCTCGCTTAAGACACCCACAGCATTGGTGTGGGCTCTTGGCACAATAATTGCACTGGATCTAGAGTCTGACGCCTAGATTTTTTTTTTTTTTTTTTTTTTTATCTTTGGACAAACCACGAAGGCTAAAGGCCTAAATACTAACGTACCGTGGGTGTCTTAAGCGAGGTAAGAGGGAGTTTGTTGACACGGGACTTAAATACTTGAAGATTTGGGGGAAGGAAAAAACCTCCGCGGGCAGCAGGGCTGTGATTTTTTCAAATTATTTTTGTTGCTTTCTATGTTATACCAAAATTTCCAAAGAGTTATTGTTAAATAAGTTTAACTTTTATTGGTGTTTATAGTATTCCATATTTGGGTACCTATTCCATAGTAGTTTTTTATTTATAATGTTTATGCAAATTATGTGTAAAAAACAAAATGAAATTCCATATTTGGTCACTTTCCTCTACTCCTTCTCAATGTAAGTAAAAAGTTAGTTTGGCTCTTGCAATTACGTTTAAAGTCTGTAGATCTGTTCTCCTATCTCGAACTGACAGTGTCGCATGCAACATCAATATAATCACACTTAAGAAAGTGTTAAATTACGATGATTATGCATACTATGAAGTCATATTGGAGAATAGATCCACTGAAACCAAAGGTTTAACGGTGGAAAATGAAGACGCTGACTCACCTAAAGAGGCATACACACCATATGGCATGCTTTTGATCCCACCTTCAGTTAAGTCTGCAAATAAAACTGATGCTATTATTTTGCGTAGGAACGCGCCGACAGTTCGCTATACACACGATCACACTTATTCCCAACTCCCTTTAAGTTCACGCAGAAAAGCTCGAAGGCGTAATTGACTCTGTATGTACCCAGTAAAGTAACATCTAGTTCTGCTTTAATTTCTGTAGGAGTTAAACCTTTAAAATAACAATATTTTATAATTGCACGTATACTAATTTTTTATGCTTAAATAAATGTAAAACTTTTGACGTGATTTTTTTCAAATAAGGAGAAAAAATATATAAAATTTATTAAGGATACTTTCGCGGTATATGAGAAAATTTTGAGCGATGATGAAAAAGATCAGTAGTTAAGAATTATTAAAGCAATGGTCTTAAGTTTCATAATAATAATGATCAGGTCTTCTTAATCGTCGCCTAAAATAACCTCAAGTATATTTTAGGGATCTGTTCACAAATTCCTTTTATTTGTTTATGTTTTATTACGTAGGCAATTAATAAATATTTGCTAACAACTTAAATATTTACCACGTTGTAGTATAAACACAATAAAATTAAATAAAAAATGGACTTAGATCTTAAAAAAAATTAAAAACTTTTAGGCCAAATAAACAGTTTTGTTATATACTCTGTCAGACGCCGACTTTTTATTTAAGCATTTTTAGCTTTGTACATCAGAGGTTATTGAAGGTGGCTACCACCTCTTAGCCTATCAAATTTTTGGGGATACGAGCTAAAGCACCCTGTATATGTAAAGTGCAGCTGCATCTCATTTAAAATGCACTTAAAATCATGGTTGAAAACAAACGAACTCGTGCTAAGCATATTAATGCTACTGAAATATGTAATGACGTCTTTTATGGTATTAAAGGAGTGCCAAAATTTCAAGCATCGAATAAGTAACGAAAGGAACCCCAATACGAAACGTCAATGCAAGTCTGACTGAACGATAAGAATACTTATAGCCTGTTGATGTTTTGTTTATTTCGGTAATGAATATTTATGCTTATTTTTAGAAATTTGACGGCTAGATTATTATTTTATATCTTTAAACATACAAAAGGATTTTACAATGTCGTTAAAATGTTCGAATGATTGTACTATACCTGTAAATGGAAAAGAGACTGATGAGTTTGGTCATTTAATTCGATAGTTTTTTTCAAATCTGCCATAAAGCTAAATCATTCTGAAATACCAGCATAGAGGCAGACTCAATATGGGAACTAAACAGCCGAATCAACCCAAGAGGTAAATAAAAAATCCCGTTCTTTCTAAACTCTTCAATATCTTTAACCATCTTAAATCGCTTAAAAGCTGATAAATTTACATTTGCAAATTTATAATACAGGTTCTTTCTGCATCTTCGATTTGTCTCTGTCAATGTCTATTCCAACCCTCTGGCTGGTTTATATTTTTGGATAAAAAAAAACAATATCCAAAATTCACAAATTTAATTTGCAAACAAGGATATACAGGGTTTTCATTTATATTTTGCCACATACGTTTAACTATAACCAAGAAGGATAAAAAAACATCCTGTATAAAATTTTCATACCGTTTTATCTATTATCTTTTGAGCATCAAAAAGGAACAAATGAATATCAAAAACGCAAGAAAAATGAAGGGATAAACTTTTTTACACTGTACATTATGTCACCTGTAAAAATGTATTTTAAAAAGCTTTACAAGAATACCATATATGATATATCTATCTTTAATAGTTTTGGAAATATGCGCATTTAAATCTAAATATAATTTCCATTATATCTACAGTCCGAGTTTAGTGCCCCAGGTAGGCATAATGGAAATTTTATCTACTATTTTTCAGATTTAAGTGGTTATATTTTTAAAAAATATTAAAAATAGGTATATTTAATGTTATATTTTTGTAAAGCTTTTTTAAATACTTTGTTAATGGGTATATAATATATAGGGTGTTCCATTTTAAAAAGTTTGAAGCTGAAGAGCCCAGCCAATCCTTATTATGGACATTGAAGTCGCTAAGCACGATTATTTCAGCCGATGGAAACTGAGAAATTATGCTATTGATCTTTGTTGAAAGAAAGTCAAAGAATTCGACATAGGAATTATTAGATGGGGACCGGTACAAACAGCAGATAAATTTAGTTGAAGACCTAAGGGAAAGTTTAAGCCAAAGGATATCGGGCCTACCTGATTCAAGATTGGAAACTCGAGCACAAGCTAGATCGTTGCGGACGTAAGCACATACTCCACCATGTGGGCGAAAAGACGTTATAAGTTCGTAGCCTGGAAAGAGAAGGTGGCTGGTTGAAGATTTAGAACTTATTTGTGTTTCCGTTAGAAACAGTATGTGGGGCTTAGATGACTGAAGGTGATGGTGAACGGAATTTATATTGGTGTTAAGCCCACATATGTTTGCAAAAGAAATTAAACTTCTCGATGAAGGTCTCCCGGATGCACCCCTCGCCCGGAGATACGAATGGAGGGGTATTTTACCTCCTTGTTTTTATAATATGATTCTTCAGATAAGGACACTATTTTTAAGTCACATATGACTATAAAAATATCTAATAAGTACGTTAAATCAACCAATAACTAAATTAATTACATTTGATAAAACAATTGCAGTAGGCTGAATATCGCGTATGTCATAGCTGATAAATATTCTGTCACAAATCGGGAATATTATATATATATATATATATATATATATATATATATATATATATATATATATATATATATATATATATATATATATATATATATCGTTTATATTGACATAAATTCGCAAAAAGTCGTAGAAAAAGTATAGTGGGCGACTCTGACGAAATACTCTTCCTCTCGTATGACTTACAGCACGAGTCGCAGGCATACTCGTGAAAATCCATGCTAGTCCCATAATATACTATTATTCAACATGTAAAAAAATATACAAGTAGTAATAAAATATTTTTCCATTAACAGTTAATTTTCTACAGATATTAAAGCAAAGTTACAGCTGCTATTTTAAATATGTCAGCGCTTTCATTTTTCACGGTTAAAATTAGGGTTAAAGACTAAAGTCATTTTTTCGTGTTAACCGTATTCATCGGAGTGATTCAAACCGCATTTGAAATAACAAAATAAATATGCAAGTTACATAGAGATAGGTATTCAAATGTTTTGAACCGTATTAAGATGAAAAAACGCCTTGTTGTAGGAAAGTTTAACTGAAGTTTTGAAAATAAGAAAACTATCCGCTCAAGGGGTGCTTATTCCAGATGAAAATCTCATTCGCATGACCTTCTCACAAGAGGGAGTTGATACTGATTAAGCTTTTCCTAACTAAATTATTAAGTAAAGACACATTGTAACAACATTTCTATGTAACATAATCATTACAGATTGTAACAAGTCTTTTTAATGCCTATTATGTCTTAAAACTGATTTATCTCCACTTGTGGTGTAAGTAAATAGATTTTCCACCGAAATAAGGTCAAATAAGACAATAAATAAGCATACAACATGCAACACGAAATAAATTAAAAGGCCAGTTTCTAATTAACTAATATGCATAGCTGCATAGGCTGCGTGGCTGCCATTAATCTACCGCCAGATAATTATAATATAAATCTTGATAATAAGGAAGAAATAGTGTTTGGAAAGCGTGAGATTAATCGTGGCAATTATTTAAGTTGAGTTAACAAAACAACCTCACAAATCAATGTCGTTAAGCAGTTATGAAAACGACCGTTTACATTATTTATGACTTAATTAATAAGCCTACGGACAGTGGGACAAGTAATTTAATCCCGGACAAGTATTTTTTTTTATTATTTATACCTTATAGCACTTATCATTTCAAATTTTAAAATTATCGTATTGTTAACACCCTGTATAGGAGATATGTAAAATTTAATAATTCCAATATTTATTTAATTATTTCGATATTAAAGGAAAACACATACTAAATTAAAACAAATAATTTTTCCTACCTCCGAGGCTTTTTTTTAAGAGGCAATAATAGTTTCTAGGTCATAAAATAAATGCCCAGGGTCAAGAGTACGTGTTTACTCCTCAAAATAACCGAGTTCAAGTTACACAAATTAACCTTAAAATTGGGAATGAGTATATTGGTCCCCACTAATGTATAAGGGTCTTGTGATAAAAATTTACGTCCCAGTATAATACTACTAATATATTTATTTAAAATATTTTCTATTATCATTTCTTAAATGGCTTTCAATCGTTACAATAATTCAGACCCAGCTATTTACGAAGGTCCAGATTCTCAGAAATGTTTCTTCAAATCGATTCTTACCCCTTATACCTTTTTTAGGAAAAATTCGTTTGAAGAATAGGATTTTTTATTTAAAATTGAGCCAAAAAAGTGATATCGGTGCAGGTAGCACCCTCTAAATACTAACAGAAAATTTGGAGCAGATTTTTAATTTTCTACAAGACAAAACCCTCCTTATGCCAAATATTGATATACTAGACTCCATAAATAATTCATTTGTCGGCAAATGTTTTGAAGTCGGTAACACATAATCGGACAGAATATTTTAAAATTAGCTAAAAAAGTTAATTCATAAAGCTTTGAAAATGCTATTTATAAATAGAAATCAACAAAAATAGTCACAAACAGCAAATGTTTAATTTTTTATTTAATTTACAACTAAAAAAACTACTTTAAAACACAAATTACTGCACGATAGCAATTTTCAAGTCCGGCCCAGTATCTTGGAAGCACAAACGTGGCAAAAATACAATTTACATCGTTTACGACAGCCTACCACTCGAATAGTCTCCCATCCTCTTTTGGTAAAGCTAGTAGATAAAGACAGACACTAACCCTTTGTTTTTGTCTTCCACGAATAAACAGATCAAACGGCAGGTGCTTGGGTGAATATATAGGATGTTTCCTAACTACGGTACGAAACTTAAGGGGCGCTTTTCATGTATTTTTAGGAAAAATGTCTTATAAACATATGTCCGGACTTGCTTCCATTTTGAGATACAGGGCGTTAAAGTATTCAAAAAAGTTGGTATTTTTTAAATATCTTAGAACCTTTAGCTGATTTAATAAAATTGGGACATATTTAATTTAATTAGGTGCTTTTAAAGTTACCAGAATAGTATTATTGATCCAGTGGACCTAGTGGCACACAGCCAATATTATTGTGAAAAAAGAACGCCACTTACTTTTAATGAGGTTTTTATACATTTTCTAAATTTAGCAATAAAAAGTGCAACTTTTTAGCCTCTTGTGTTTTCTTTCGTATCTCGTTTCGTTTTCGAGAAAAAAATTAAACCACGTTTTCTTATTCTAAAAAGTAGTCCTAAACAGCATAAAATAAAAATCCAAAATTTACAATTTTGACCTTAGTAAATAGGAAAATAACAGTTTTTGATGAAATACACAACTGCTTATTTATTTTAAGGCAAATAATCGTTTTATTTTTGCTTTTTTATATCATATCTATTTATTAAAGTACTTTTAATATTTTTTTCATAAAAACGAAGGCAGATACAAAGAAAATATAAGGAAATAAAATGTTAAATTGTTATTTGCTTTATCAGAAAAAAATAAAACTTCATAAAAAGTCAGTGGCGTTTCATTTGCATCAATTAAATTGGCTGAGACGCCACTGGACCCAATAACACTAATCTAGGTAAAGCTTTGCAAGCACCTTATTAAATTAAATAAGTGTCCCAAATTCGGTTAAAGGGTTACCGGTTACTGACATTGTTTGAAAACTTTAACGCCCAGTATCTCAGAATGGAAGCAAGTTCGGACATAGGTTTATAGGAACTTTTTCGCATAAAAGGAAAAAAAAGCACCCTCTAAGTTTCGTACCGTAGTTAGAAAACATAATGTAATCTCACAAAACCTAATACATCTACACTTATTTGCAGAGCTTTTAAAGAATGTAAATAAATAGAATATCGATGGTATCAACTACTATAATTGGTAACTCATCGGAAACCTCCGATTTTGATAATTTTTATACTGGTCTTTTTTCTAATGCTGATTACGAATCTAAAAGAATTTAAATTAAAATAATTAAATTAAAGTTTACACAACAGGCCTGATATTAAAAACCTTAAATAATAAATTCTGCCACTTGCGGTTCTATTTATTTTAAAAACCACTGAAAGTTATACGTGTATAAATTTGACTTGAAGTTGCTTTAAAAACGAAGGATTCAATTGCAAACTGGATTGACCTAATAGATTAAAGGAAAAATGTCTTATAAGTCTTTGCATAAAAATGGATTTATCTCAAAAACCAGTTGATTATTGAAAGAATCGCACTTTTCTTAAGCAAATTATAGAGGGTATCTAAAAACAATATTTCGAGATTCATAATGGCTACTGCTGCCAAACTTTTTAACAAATATGTATTGAAGCCAGTCCGTGTGGAAATAAAGTACAGATTCAAATGTCAGAAGATGGTACCGTGCCCCCAATATACGCCCTTAAATTTTATGAAAATATACAGGGTGGTTTTGAAGTAAGACTACGAAATGTAAATTATCAGGTACGCTTAGAAAACCCTGTATCTCAGTTAATGAAAATTGTGAAAACAAAATTTATTGAGTACTGATATTATTTTGACTCTCCCAAACACTGACTGCAAGATACGTACAATCTCTGTATAATCAAGAACTATTAATGTAAGTTAAAACAGACACAGGGAAAAAGCGGATTTTAACGGAAATATTATTTCAGTAAAACTAAAAATTATTCCTGTTAATGGTTTTAAATCTTGGCCATCTTTTTCTATCTTCAACTAACTGTGCAGCATAAAAGAAGAGCGATATATATGAATAGACTTAAATTTCACTAGTTGTCTGTAAGACGTCGTCTTTACAGATGTTTTCTACTCATTAAAATTTATTGATCTAAGAAATTTATTGATTTAAGATTAGTAAAACATTAAAAAGCTTTCAGCAGTGGGTTGACACTAATTTGTACTTTATGAAAGATATAAATGGGACTTATTTCATTTAATTACAAATTTTAAGTTTTATTTCTTAAGATTAGATAAAAATATTTTTTTAATGTTTTATATTGATGACTGAAGATTTTTTTTACAACTGACTGGAGCTCTAGGGCGGTGAGATTTGTTCATATTTTTTTATTTTGATTTACAAAATTAAAAAAGTATTTTGCATACACAAAATACCTTGAAAGATATTTCTTTATGCGTAAAAAACTGAGTAAAATCGACTAAAAACTAGCTAAATATCTAATAGAAGTATAGTCTTTTGGTTTAAATTAAACAAATAACTGATAGGTACTTGGACGAGATGCGACTTGACAATAAAATATGGAGTTAGAAAATTTGCTGATTGAATAATTGATACATTCCAACCAGAGCCGGATTTGAGGGAGAACAGGAGGAGCTACAGCCCGGGGACCTACACAACTATATTTGGAGACTCAACAATGAGCTCCTTTTTTTTTGTTCCTGAACTTGTTCTGAACCTTTTGACTAGCACATTAACTTGCATTATTTTTTAAAGAAAAACCAGTGGTTATTCTGCTCTCTCTACAAGATTGAATTATCACGGACCTCCATACCTCTAAAATCCGCCCTGATTTCAACAGTTAATTATGTTATTTGTTTAAAAAAAAGTTTGAAAAAATCAAATAAACATGACTTTGGCGCTCATATCATAAAGTAAACACACCTTTTCAAAGGCACATAGCGCCAGACAGAGCCTGATTTCATATTTTTTAGATGTAAATAGAAAAAACACGTGTCACGTACTAAAAGCATTCTTTTTACTTCTTTACTTTATGCTGGCAAAACTGCGGCACGGCGCGGGAACTAGAAACTTGACGGGCTGCGGAATGTTTCTTTGCTGCAATAAATCATTATTCACAAAAGGGTTTATTTACTTTATCATTTTTTGTGTACTTTGCGGTATTACTTTCTAGAGTAGAATTAAATGTGGACCCATCTTTATCAAAAATTAATGCATTTATGATTTCGGCAAATGACATTAAACAAATACATTTTATTTATTTTTGTTCAGCTAATATATTCGTTGTTCTTCCTAAATATGTAAAAATACTGATTTTACGCTGCAAAAAGAATTTTTCCTGGTGTTAAGTCACATTAAAACTAAATTCCTGATAGGACCTGACAACGCAGCAACATTTACACGATTCGTGTGTTATTAGCAGTGACATACGTTGTCATGCCATAACGAATTTATAAAGGTGTCACAAGGAATAAACCTACTCCGCTGAAAAATTTAGATTATTGGATAGCATGGGGAAGTACCACTGAATTCGGTCTACTTTGGGCATTATTAAACACATCATTGCCCCCTTGCCACGAAATTAACTAATCCAAAAACACGTCAAATCTTTTGACTTGGTCAATAAAACACCATCTGGTTAATTTTCTCTTTATTAAAAAGAAAACATATACAGGGTGGAAACAAATTAAACTGTGCACATCTTTTAACTAATAATTACTTTTTATGTGTTTCACCTCAATCTTTTTTATTTTTGAAGGGCTAATAGGTAAAATATGTTTTCTGTGGTGGTTTTCCAATTTTTGGTCAAATAGGATTTAGACAGAACTGGACTTCTTACGGGTCTCTTTCCAAAGTACTGTATTTAACCTCGTTGTGTTATTAAATGTCATATTAATATAACATTTATTAAACTTAAGATTTTTATTAAACTCTAAAATTTGGCAAAACTCGCCTTTATTACACTGCTGAAATATGTACGTTAACTATTTATACTGTATAAGATTATTTTAACAATTCTTAAACTTTAATTTAGACGTAATTATAACCTATAACTGCTCTATATGACCACCACCATCATCAATGCAGTTTATATAATCCTGCTCTAATTTTGTGTATTGTATTTCTAATAAATTGATCTATGATTTTGATTGATATCATCTATCGCGGCAATAAATTTTCTGCGGAGCTCCCTCGACATTTTCAGTTCTCTGTTATTCGTAAAACTTTATTTTTGCAGGTAACCCCACAGAAATGAATCAAGAGGTGTCAGGTCCTGGACTGTTTGGCGGCCAACAGAATTGGCCCCAGTTCGTCCAATCCACAGGTTATATCTTTCATTTAAAAATCTCAAAACAGGTAACACATTATGCGGTGGGGGCACCATCTGGATGCCAAACTATTTTGCTCGTATTGCCTTATGGGTAGATCTCTCAGAGTTGAGCTTCAAATTTGATAAGTAAGCATCTCTAGGTATCTCCTCTCCCGTCAGAGTTGCCGTTATAAAAATGGGTCCTATGACCATGGTCACCATACATGTAGAGATTAAGCCGCCCTTGAAACTTAATTTCCCACTTGTTATTACGCAGGTTTGTTCTTGACCAAAAAGCGAACATTTGTTTTCGATTGTAAAAATGCCCGCGGTTGTAGAGGTGCACTCGTCGGTCCACAAATTTTTTTAAAAGTTATTATTATTTTTTCATAACTTTTCCATCATAGATATTTGCAAATATAATAATTATAACATTTAATATATTTATCACCCCACGCTTTTTACTATGAAATGACAATATTTTTTTTAATGAAAAATTATTTTCTAATTTTTAGTTCGGTTGCATATAAAAGCGTGTTTTTTTAGTTTTTTAAACTATTAATTATTTTTCATTTTTTAGTTTCTGCTACTCTTGACAAAATGGCGAAAAAATTTTTAATGAACAAGAGTGGCAAATTTTAAAATTTTTCCAACAGATTGCAACTCACTAAAAATTTCTTCTTCATTAAGTAGCAAAGTTTGAAATTTTGCCAACAGATGGCAATCCAGGCAATGTTTGGACTGTTGCCAATATATTGCAAACCTTACCAAAAATTTCTTCTTCATTTAATAGCAAAGTTTGAAATGTTGCCAACAGATGGCAACCTAGGTGTTGTTTTATAATATAATGGAATTTTTTTCCAAGGATCCAAAAAAGAGACACGGGATACTGTTTGCAGATTTATTGCATTGTCATGCAGCTCCTTAATACGTGTGCAAAGTTTCAAAGAAACTGAATAGCTGGAAGTTGGTTAAAATTAGGTCTCAAAGATTCCGTTACTAGATAGCCAGATAGTTAAATATTTCCAACAAAAGCGGTACTGACTGTGTAGAAATGTGTGTAAAATTTTTGTGCTTTCTTGATAAAGCAAATAAAAATACTGCTTTTATATACCCCTAATTTTCAGTATCTTGTTTAGTTTAAAAGATAAAGAAAATAAAATTCTTAATTGCATATTTTTAGACCATAAAGAAGCTTTACGGGATCTTACTACTTTTAAAATTAGGTTTTTATGTAACAAAATAATAATCCAGTATAACAGTTTTACTAAAATAAGTGTTTTCGAAATTTTTAGTTTTTAAATTTCATGCTGTATCTCAAAACCCTAAGACAGTTAGGGCACATGTTTATACAAAAGATTTTCCCTATTTTTGATGAAAAATGCCCCCAAAAAAATTTATAACATTTGTTTCCAACACCTTGTATATTTAGCATTAACATTTTTATTTTCCTTCTCCTGAAAAATTTTCTATTTTGTATTAATACAGTTTTAACGGGATGTGCCATATGTGCTTCTTTTTTGGTTTATATACATCTTTATTGCCATCTCAACCTATTTGGACAATTTAAACCAGCTAAATGAATTCTTGATTTTATATTAGAGATGTTGTTTACAAATTGAAGCTGGAAAGTTATTTAGTTTTAAAATATTTGTTCGTTGAGTCTTACGTAGTTGAAATGAAAAGTTTGTAATGTGGCTAGCGCGGTTGACAAGTAAAAATATTCAATACGTTGAATTTAACGTGCCGTCGACGGTAACGCGACAATTTCGATCAATATCAAATAAATAAAAGACGGTAGTGTACCCGTGTCAGAATACAAAACAATAGCCTGAACGGCTGGCTGAATCATGACACTGAAGGACCAGTGTGGTGGTAAAAAATGTCTATTGTTAGTAGTTGAAGTTAAAAAGGTAGTAATATCCCTTTTGGGCCGTTCAAGTATTACGTAAGCACTATAGGAGGACGGGGTCTTTGTTTTGCTTATTTTTTATGTCATAGTGATATAGATAGTGATTACGTCAGCAGCAGCTTTTACTGTTTTACACATAGGACGCCCACCCACACAATGGTTGCATTCAAAAATCAGCGCTGGGAAAGCAGAGTGTCAGAATTGTCAAATTAAACCAATAGGGTGCTTTTATTTTGATAGTTTGAACCTCCCTTACAGAGGTTAAGCAGCTGGGTACTCTTGACTGTGCCCATGCACCAAAACGATACATTTTCGGTGATTTTCTAAAATAATGTATGAGAATTACTGCGCGCAATGTTGAAATGTAGTTTCAAATAGATAAATCCAAGTTACATCAACATTTTTGGTTTAAAAAATGCAAATACAAACATGCAAAATTTGGCTGGTAAACAGAAGTGTGGCGTAAATTTGAGATTATAGACGAAGTCCTACAAAGTTGAGCATTGTTTTAAAAAGAATTAAGAATAATTTTATGAACAGTGGCTAAGACTAAATCTAATCTATTATGATTTTTTTATTAGGTGAGTGTTTAAATTACTAGCTATATTACTGAATTGAGTGTGTTTTGGTTTTTGAGTTTGGACCGCGTCAAATTGAAATCATTATAAAGCTTGCCATCGATTGCTTACGGCATCTTCAGGGATGGATCTTTACTCTTATACATTTGGAAATATGGCCATTTAATCAAAGTATTAGACATAATATTTATTTTTATCTTTGACTAAACTTAGTGCTTCGCAGACTGTAGAACTAATAAAAATTTAACATAATTTTCAGATTTGGATGGCCATATTTTCAAACTATAAAGAGATAGACATACCAAATGTGGTATTTTCTTACTTTCTGGCACTTGGGAGAAATCCCATAGGCATAGGTAAAATGTGGATTTTTCAATTCTCCGGCAACATTAAATGTATCCTTGCTCTGCAGAACTTGGCCGCTCATAAGTTAACGGTGAGGCGTATGTATTTTTGACCAAAAGGATGCAGGCGATATTATAAATATGAAACATAATTCTTAATAACTTCATGGTTAACATATTTTTTAATCAATAAATTATAAAAAGGACGTGACTTCCGTACGCTCTGATTCTATTTATTATATTAGTTTTTGAGGCGTATTAGATATTTAAGTTAATAATAATTATAAGTAAATCCAATCATAAACCTTCTAAGGCCTGTAAGTACATCCTTGGTCAGAAAATTTACTTTTCCTTGTTTAACCCTTTTTCTTGGGTAGGTACCCGCCGACAATGTGAGCATTAGAAGATTTTTATAGCGACAAGGTTGTTTTAAATGCATTAAAATGGAAAAGATTTTTAACATCTCAATCCAATATTAAGTTCCTGAGTTATAGATATCTGCATCGTCCTGGTATTGTTTTTTAGGTCAGGCTAACAGCAATATTTTTTATCGCTATCTGTAATTAGCTCTAATCTTAAGATTTTTCACCAATACTTCGCTTGCTTCGTTAAATTTGTTTTTATCGTTTCAATTTTGTATTTCATCCTTTTACTTTCGTATAGCTGTTTTTGGTTCGCCCCTGGTTTCTTTGCGTAAAACCAGTTGTCGTTCCGATGCCAGATCGCGGCACATATTTTATTAAGAGGCGCACCTGTCGCGGCCATGTCGCTCGGTTGACGCCTAATTACCCGTTTTCGACAGCCTCTCCGTTGTGCTGTTGTTGCATTTTTAATGGATTTAAGCCCCATTAACGCCTATTTTCAATGCAATATTTTAAGGTCTTTGTTGTCATTGACAAAAGCCATATAGAATTAAATTATAATAGTCCCTGGGTTAGTAATGAAATTAACTCTATGATAATAACACATTTAAAACACTCAATAGGGTGGTTCCTTTTGACGAGCCTACCACGAATATCCATATCGCCATATATGGAAGCGGCGCTTTAACCCAGCCTGTCAATGTCAAATGTTTAGGGTGTCGGACTGGGCAAACGCGTCACGTTTTGTAGCCAGTTTACCACGACGTTTTACATGCAATGTAACTGTAACCCTTACGATTTTCGGCACAATTTTAAAAAATTGCCTCTCAAACATTATGGCGAACTTATCCGGCAAAAAAGTGACGTTTGCCCAATCGACACCGCAACATTTGACATTGACAGGCTGGTTTAAAGTACCGCTTCCATAATAATATGACGGTATCTAGGGCCAGATTTAGAGGTGTGGGGGCGCTGGGGTAACGACCCGGTGGGTTCCCCCACAAAGTAAAATGGGTTTTGTAACTAAAAAGAAGTTAAAGAGCAAAAAAAGGTCCTCATCAATTTGTAACTAATGGAATTCGCTTTTTGGTACCCTCAAAGAAGAAAGAGATCCTTATCGATCCATATGTAATGTTTTTTTTTCAAAGGTGTGTGCCCCTAATTTGTGGGGGCCCCGGGCTAGTGCCCCGCCTGCCCCCACTTTTAATTCGGCCCTAGATGGTATGAATATTCGTGGTAGACTCGTCAAAAGGAACTCTCCTAAAAAGGTTTTAAAAGTGTTATTATCATGAAGTCAATTTAATTACCGGCCCATGGACTATAACGCTTAGAAATCTAAATACAGGAACTGAAGCCTAAAGCTTTGTAGAGACTATAATGACGTGTTGCCGACAGATGACAGATATTGTACTTCGTGCAGGCAACATTTCAATATTTTTCTGAGACTTAACCAGAGGTCACCTGATGAAAGATCTTCGCGAAAAGTTTGGGACTTAAAAAACTAATGTAGGGTATCGATAAAAGATTTTTCTAAGTAAAAGTGAACACGGCACTTATTGAACTGTCAGTTTTTTTTTAACTAAACCTTTGAAAAACTAGTGGTTAAGAGTCATTTATTTCTATGAAGGGACTCCTTAACTTAATAAAATTTTTCTTATTTTAACTAATTCAACGGCAATAGCCCAAATGTTTCGTCCTGAAAAGATCAAAACATATTTTTTTCAGTAATATACGTAAAATGTCAAGAAGCGAATGTTTTTTAAGATTTTGTTGGCTTGTATCGAGGCTTGTATAGTGTTATTAACAAAAGTGTACGTTTTTAAAAAAATCAATATTTGAATGAGAATTAACGTAAAGTTAAACATCTACCCCAATGAGCTCTAGGAGTTCTAACAACTAAAGCCCCCTTTAAATACACCACTAAACATTCCTTATATTAACTTTCCGATTACTTTTTAAATATTCCATAAAAACGAAATAAAATTCCCATTACTTGACTTGGTTTTACCGGCTTTATAATTTTTTATACATAGTGATTTAGTTGAGCTAAAAAAATACTCTAAAACCATATTTTCCGGAAATTTATATTCGGGTATTTTGTACGGATTATCACGGTTTATAAACATTAAATTTAATAAATTTTTAATATTTGCTTACCTAACAACCCAATAAAATACAATATACCCATTTAACCGTAAACGCCCAACAGCAATAAAAATAATCTTTTTATACAATCCATTCCACTCATCGACGTATCAGCAATATGTCAAAATGCTCGTCAGTATAATTCTTAAAAATTTATGATGCTCTTATAAAATTATTTGCGGTCATAAATCTAAATCCGTTTGAGTTTTTTCTTGATCCTGTGACTCGGGATGGGCTTTGATCTTTACCGCTGTGTGTCGATCCAAAAGTGAATTACCGCGCTGGGAGTCTATTCTTTAATCGGTTAATTTTCCACGGTTAAACCAACATAGATAACCTAATATGATACTGGCTTATCGTTCCTCACCGTGCTATCCGTGCTCCGGAATAGGCAGCCAGAGGAACTCCTGGTTTCACACTAAGCCGTATTCGTCGGGCAGAGTGATAAAAAGTATACGGAGCCTTTGAGTTTGTCGACTTTCCGGAAAGTGTGAAAGACTCCATACACTTCGGTGAAAAGGCAGATTTTTCTAGCTAATCATCTCTGCAAGATTTGCTTGAACATTAGTTGTGGTTTCACCATGGAATATAATAGCGAAGGGGAAACGATGTTATATAAAGAAATTGAGGTTGTAAGTGAGAGAAACCAATAGGGTTTCTAGTAATATCTAGTTAGTTTGTTGTACTTAGCCAACCCAGCACCGACTTTGTTGCCGTTATTAAATTTTCTTTGAACTTTTTGTTCAAGCATAATAAAATATAACTCCGCACTCATGGTAGCTTTCGATTGGCAAAAAATTTTCTGATCGGTTCAGTATTTCCGAAGATTAGCCCCTACAAACAAAGAGTTACAAGAAGCTTTACCTCTTTTATATAATGCTGCCGCCACACGTTGGGCGAAGTTGTAGCCAAACTGTTATCAGGAAACATTTGGCTTAGAAATATTTGTAAGCAGAAGCAGACTCGAGAAAAGTTGGGCCAATGAGGTGAATGCAGACATACTACCCGTCCCACACAATGGTGTTTGCTAAAGATTGTCGTTGTTGGCCCAATGTCTGGCGGCGGCATGATATTGGGTAGTAGACTAAAAACCAGTTACCAAGATGCCACAAGCGTCATACAAATAAAGACGGCAACCAACTACCGCTGTCTAAACGCGTCGTTTACATCGCAGCTACGAGCAAACAAAAGAATGAATTGAAAGTGAGGTGGCTACGGAAAGTGATTGACGGCTGTGGCATCTTCTCTACTGGCGACAACTTTATAGATTAACATTAGAAGCGTGAAAACTGACAAGTCATTTTTTACACAAATAATGCGGCGCGGCGGTGGAAAAACAGGGCGCAAGGCCTTCCACCCAAAGTTTTTATTGAACAGGTAAATGGGACGCAGGGATCTTGGGGTCAATAAAATCGTAAAAGGTAAGCAGGGCGCAAATGTAAAAGGTATCAATAAAGGGATTAGTCTATTTTAAATTTTTTTATTAATTACGAAACATTTATTGCATCAAAAAATATTTACATTCTTTTGTTTACTGTCTTTGGAAAATGTAAAATTTTTGTAGGCTATTAAATCTTTTCCACTCACACTTACAATTACTGATACCGATTTTTCTCACTATTAAAATCAGGCGGAAATCTTTTCGCACATCTATTCATATTACAATGAGAACTGAACTGATGTGGTATACAAATTGATAGTGTCAATTATAGAATTCTTGCCTGCCTGACCACCCCTCTCGGGAAGGGCTGGCTTACCTATGATATAAACGTAACCTTACGAAGGCGTGCGGGTAAAGAGATATTTTCGCGCCCCCGTTTACCTCCGTCCAAGTAATGTGCATATTTTTCTACGACCACAATATATTGGCTTTTGCAACACTAGGGTGATATAGAATGTACCTACTTTTCCTCACTGCGGTATATCGTACTCATTTGACAATATTTTGAAATTCAGCACCTGGTAGCCTTGAATAGCTATCATCAATTTGTGCTAAGGCCTTGACTTAAAAAACTGCATTGTTTTTTTCAATGTAATTCCCAATTTGTGAAAGCCGATAACTCCAAAGTTTATTAAAAAAATGGTAAACTACTGTATTTTCTATGAAGTAAAAATATATTTTTAAATTTTACCATGTAGATTGAAACAAATTGAATTTCTTAATTTTTTTATTGTTCAGTGTGCGGTTTTTCGCGAAAAGTTCGCCATTTTTAGGCATGGATTCGAATCCCTATATTATTAATAAATAAAATAAATACCAAAGATGTTTTTTTCCTTTAGAATTTGATAATAGCGATACAGAAATGACCACGTCGACATACCGTACATCAAATAAAAAAATTGTTTCAAACTAAATGGGAATTTAAAAATTATTTTTATTATACAAAAACACAGTAGTGCCCAGGCGCCATCTTGAAATTTTCATCTGTTAATTTTACTCTAAAATATAGTATTTTTGCATCAATTTCGTATCCCAAAGTTTTAATCATTTAAATTAATCCGTAAAAAAATAAAAAGGGAAGGGGGTAAAACAGATTATTTGATGTGGGATATTGGAAAAAATAGATACGTAGGACATTTAGAACAACGATAAATCATTAGGTTTTTACATTTGAATTGCAAACACTACAGGACCGACTTTGTAAATTTTTCTTCGTTGCAGAATGTTTAATGAATTTCATTCATGACAACCACTAAAACGTTTAACATAAGGCGCTGAAGTCCAATTGCAACGTTCGCAAGTGGCTTAATTTTATCTCGCTTGATGTCTCAGTGTACGGCCTGACTGAAGAGCGACAAGCGTCAAGCGGGCGATTTGTGAGCGAGCAATTGTTTCAAAACCTTTTGGGTATATTATGCAAGTAGCCACACCGACACCCACGCCGCGGCGAAAATTTACATATAATGTATTCCAAAATAATTCGTTGATTTCTTGACCGCAATAAAATTTAAATGATAAGCCTCGGTCTTATATCCAGCCATATATAAGTTGCCTTACACATATCTATTGTGTAGACAGGCAATTTTTAAAGAGTGCAGGTCCTGATAACCTACTAATATCAATAGTTTAGGTTAGGTAACTATTTTCAACAGCACAACAAATATAAAATAATAAGTTTAAAACTATCTTTATTTTAATCATGAAACCAAAAATTACCAGAATAAAGTGCCGTCGTACCTTGACATATTTAAAATAATTTTACTTGGTTACGTCAAAATAAAATTTTATGTGACAGATTTTTGTCAAATAAAGCAAGTTTGCTATTCGGCACAAAAAAATATTTTCGGTGAAAACAGTGACATTGCTTTATTTTACACGAATCACAAAAAAACAAAAATTATTGCAGATTTTTATATATTTATACAAGAGTAAAAGGTACTAGTTCAACTAGAAGTAATATGCAAATATAGCACCAACAGTTCTAAACTATATCTACGACTATCATTTTAAAACTAGATATTCTACATCTACATTTTCTAAATTTAAAAATTTTTGTTCGATAATAGTAGAGTATCAAGATATGTGGGGGTTAGTTTCAAAGTGTACAATTTTTAATATAACCATATTTTATAAAAAATTGACAAAGAATCTAAAAATAAATAAAACGCACAAAAATTCTAGGTTATAAAAATGTCAATTTTGAAATATTTTAGGTTAAAAATATCAATTTTCTGAATTCTAATGCACCTACGTTTGGTAACTAAAAATTTTGATTCTTATTTGTTTATTTTGCTGGGGTAAAATTTCTACTATAGCTATTAGTTATTCTTTGTCCTTTGTTTAAGAGAGCTTTAATTTGTCATTAACTTATATATTATACCAAAAAGTAGACACAATTATAAATAAAGGAAATTTTAAGAACGGACGTACCTGGGGGTACCCAAAGTTTATAATTATTTACGACTAAACCCGGCTTCAGACGACAAGCCAAGGCTTGACAAATGTCCGCTCGTTCAAAAGTTCCCGCATCCCAACGTTGGCTTTGCTTTGCTATATGTTTTGCATACACACGATGCGGGAACGGTTGAACGAACGGACATTTGCCAAGCCTTGGCATGTCGTCTGTAGCAGACTTAACAGTAAGTAGCAAGTTAATTTTATTGCGGTCGAGAAATCAATAAATTATTGTGGAATACCCTATTCAGCCTTCGCACTACGAAAAATCGCTTGCATCCCTATCGCCCGCTTGACGCTCTTCCCGTCTGGCCGTACACTCAAGTATATCTTTATGCACTTGTTAAATAAGTTACTATTATGTAACAGATAACACACCTTCCTAAGTTATAAAAATAATATATTTACTAATAAAAACATTTTGTTAAACATTATTTAAACGGTAATAGAATGCCAGAACTCATTCTAAAAATGTTAGTATGGTTAAGTGCAAGCCAAAAATGTAAAAGTATTTTTATTATGCCATCAGTATTCAGCGATGACGTCAATACATAACTAACTGTCAAAGAATGCCAGTTGCATTTAGTGAGAATGATGGAATGATTAATGGAACATCAAAGGAAACGCATTATAAATGTATTCAAAACAAAGGGTCAAAAGAAATTCAATTATAAAAATAACAAAATACACCCAACGATTAATGTTATGTCAAAGAAATGTTCTATAGTTCATCAATGACGTCAATGAATACCATATTACAAGGAAAAATGCTCAATGTATTTTTGGTTTTATTTAATTCGTAGTATCTATTTATGTAGTAAATAATAGTGGAATGGTGTAGTGTGCCGGGGCAAATGATTTTCATAGAGGTATTGCATTTACAAGCCAAAACATTTAAGTGGCTATGCGGATCATGTGCAGGGGATTTTAAAGTATTGCCATTGACGTCAATAGTGTCCTTTCAAAGTGTAATTTTTATTTAAAGAAGTCTGATGAGTGGTCACATTCATACAATGATAGTGTCTTACTTAAAATAAATATACATAAAATAATTTTTTGGAAAAATTTTGGGATTTGTGATTTGTATTTTTAGTCGCGCTCATACAGTGTATACCAAATTTGATTAATATTACATTCACGGGCAATTATAGGAGGGAATGAGTTACAAACCAGAATCTCCTCGTCTACCTGCCCCAGAAGAAGGGTCAGATAAGAAAAAGTACATTTTCGACCAAGAATATACGGGCCTTAGAATGTTTATGATCTGAATAACCTAATTATTTTTAAATTGAAATAACCTTATGATGGATAAAAAGCCAGGACAAAAATATACCCTAATAGGTCTAACATACATACGCCTAGAATCACCTCACAAGATAGAAAATGGAACCGAGCTTCTAAAAATGACATGGCGGCATGGCGCAAATAATATGCAACTTAATGACATGTGTAATTTTACAAAATTTTAAAATAGTGAAGATAAAAAGGATAAATGTCCAATAGATTAACGGCCGAATGTACCAAGCTCTGAAAAATATTTATCAGATTCATATATTATATATCAGACTGATAAATATTATTCACCAATCTTTGATAAATATTATTTATCAGATTGATAGCCTGCTTAAAAACCAAGCTATCAGTGTGGTAAATATTTGTCAGAGCTTAGTAAATACGGCCGTATATAAGTGGAGAAAACAATAATTTAGGATTTGAAGTCAAATAGTCTTTCGTAGATTAATAATTACTCGTACATGAAAATACAGCCTTATAAAGCATTTAAATATTTAATATTTAAATAAAAATTATTAGATCAAAATACATAAAAATACCTATTATATTGGTAAAAACTATAGACAGCATCAATAAATACTAGAAAAAAAACAATAAGAGTCAAGCGGCAGTAAAAAGAATTCAACTGGCTAAAATTTTTTTAACAATTAAAGACTATTCAAAAAAATGTGTCGATAAAAATTGTTTTACTTCACGAAAAAGTTTAAAATGGAGGGTTTGTTTTAAAACTTAATTTTTTTCTTTAAGGGGGGCGCGAAAAATCGCAAACAACCATAAATTCCAAAATATAAAATATTCTTCTTCAAATTGTTTCTCCTTAGGGCAGTAGGATCTGGTATACAGGGATACAGGGTTTCCGGAAAGTCAACCATAATTCTAAAAGGTTTGATGAAACAACCTATAAGCATTCAGAAAGACATAAAATGACCTCAGAAAAAAAATCATTGGCGTTGAGGTATTGGCACATAAAATTGTTCAAAATCGTCCTCTTGGATCAGATTTTTGATTGTCAGACCTAAGGAAATTCATATTTTTAGATTTTTATTTTAGGATTGCAGCACTAAATATTAACTAAATAGTCACATGAGCGCCAGGAGGGGATACAAGGAGGTGCACGTCCTAATTCTCGAGCATAAGAGAACGGACTTGAACACATATCTCCAAAATGATCGTTCACGTCCCGGGCTGTTTTCCTTACAGTCGCGTGATGGGAGCAGTCGTTTGCGTTCAAGAATACCTATTTAAGCTTTTCGAGAAAACTCCGCCCAGTTTTCTCATGAGAACGCTGTTTCCCAATTTCAAGAATAAGGACCTTGGCATTTTGGCAGAATACGACCCATTTCTAATATATTAAATGAAATACTCGCGCGATTGGAATTAAACAATTTACGTATTTTTTTGCTCTTCAAAATTTTTTACGTTCATATAAAATAAACCAAGGTATTTTATGAAAGTTTAAAAGGCACTAAAATAAAACAGATGCTCCCCTTAAAAGTAATCTTAGCGGCGCCCATGAATAGCCATAAAATAAAAAAATCCACAGTGTTTACGGATGATTTTAACTATACCTGTAACTTGTTTATTTTAAATACTTCAAAAAAAGTTATACTTTATAAAAACTTTTACCCACTCTTCAGTAGCAGAAACGTTAATAAGAATCACCTTATGATATACAGAGTGATTCAAACTTGTGTTAAATGTTAAGTGGCAATATCTTGAAAACCAACGTCATTTTATGTTTTTTGGATGCCTATCTGCTGCTCCACCAATCCTTTCAATTATTGTTGACTTTTTGGAAACTTTGTCTATTTGGTGTGGATCTCATATCTCATTTTTTAGTAAAACCTAGTAGCAATCAACATTTTTTTTGGTGTTATAATACCCACAGTTCACCGAAAATATTTAAATCGCTGGCCAAGCTGAAGTGAGGGTAATATTAGCCCGCGATGTTAAATTACAACTGTTTGGTGGAGTAGAAATAATAGCTTTGTTCGCGGGTTCGATTCTGAACCGGTTCTGGGACTATTCGCATGCGCAGTGAAAAAGTCAGCGTTCGCGGTTAGTCAAATCCTGAATTTTTAGTAACAGTTCTGTGTTCGCGGGTTACAATGGAATCAGTTCGTTACCGGTTCGTAACCTGATTCGCTGGGATTTTTGTTGGAACTAAAAGTTCAGTTCGGAATTTCATGCGCATGGTCGACATAGTCAGCTGTTTTCTGGTTTTTGTGGTACAGAAATAAACCGTTGTATTACAGTTTATTTGTTTCTGCCACTTTTTATGCGGGTTAATATACCTGTTGAATATTTTTTTATATTTTTGTGATTCTGGGCGTATATAAACAAAGGATTTTTAATTGTATTCCGTATGAATGTATGTATGCAATAAAATAAATAAAGATTTAATTAAAAAATATAGACAATATTACAAGATTTTACTATTTCTTGTTGTTTGAATTTTATCTTTAGTTAAATACACATACTTATGTTAAAAACGAGAGGAGGCAGGGAATCCCTCGTCTTCCGCCGAGAGACCTCGAGTGCCTTTCGACAGTATAACAATTTACCTTTTTGTTTGAATTTAATTTTTTTTGTGTAGTATCCAATTTAACCATGAAAAATCCTAACCAAAACGCTAGGTTAGACTACATCCTCAGCTGTATAGAAAATCGTTCGCGGTAAATAAAAATTCCGAACTAATAAATAACTAGACATGCGTCTTAAAACAATTCTAAGCCAGTTCGGTTCTGGTTCAGAATCAGTTCATTACTAGACCCGCGAACAAGGCTAATAACACCGATATAATGGACTGATTTTAACACATATTTAGGCGTGTATTAATATAGGCAGTGCGCGATGTTCATTTGGTGTTAAAATTGTTTAAAAAATTAAACAGTGTGTACCTAAATTTTAAAGTAACAAAAACACAATAAAAAAGTTGTTATATATAAGTCATAAATCATCGATCAAAATAGCCGAAAATGTGTAAATACAACTGGTGTAATATTTACGTTAATACTAAATTATAAGCTTTATTTTAGGGCACTTTAATGCCGCCATCGTAAAAAGGCATTAAAACCCGGCGAAATAGTCACTTATCACATGTTCAATTAAAATAAACTAATAAAAATAAATGACTGTATATTTATATTCCTAATAAAGTATGTGTTTATTTTTATGGGCTTTTAGCTCTTTAGCGGTATTAACTTATAAACTTTTAACGATGAAAACAAAATGTTGTAAGAGGAGTTTTAGCAAAACCTGTATTATACAGGGTTAAAAACGGTTAAAGCTTACACACATAAAATATAGTTTTTGCAAGAATAATATGAAGAGAAATTAAATTGTCTTCTTATTAAATATTGTTATTCTTACTTTACCTATATTCTTTAAACAAGTATACAGACTGTCGACGGATGGAGTTAACAAAAGGACAAATTGACCAAAAAATTTAATTTTTCGAAAAAATGTCATTCTTCAAAAAAAAATTGCTTGTAAAAAAGAGGTATTTACGAAGAGAAAATGTTGATTTTGTATACAGGGTCCGCAAAAACTTAACAAACATGATTTTTTTTCCAAAAGTAAACTAGGTACCTGTATTTTTCATTTTTTAGCAAAATGTCATTAGAAAAATTTATTTTGAATCATGTTTGTAATCGATAAAAACAATAATACAAATTTTTATTAAAATCCATAATTTAACGAAAACTGGCGTTTACAGTTGAAAAATTGTATTTTGTAGCAAACAGGTGTTTAAAAAGCAAATTATAAAAATCTTTCATATATATATATATTTATATATATATATATATATATATATATATATATATATATATATATATATATATATATATATATATATATAGGTATGTTTATTATAAAAATTGAAAATAATTAATTTTTGATAACTTCAAAATCAGTTTCACGATTTTTTTTTGATACCCCTGTAACTTAAATAAAGGTAGGTATTCAAAATACCATTCTAAATAAATTTTTTAAATAATATTTTACTTAAAAATGAAAAATAAAGATAGTTTACTCTTGTAGAAAAATCATGTTTTTTTAGGTTTTTGCGAAACCTTTATACAAAATCAATATTTTCTCTTCATGAATCTCATTTTTTTACAAGCGAAAGTTTTTATGAAGAATGACTTCTTTTCGAAAAATTAAATTTTTGGTCCATTTGTCCTCTTGTTAAACCCATCCGTGGAAAGTCAGTTCTTTAAATAAGACACAATGTTTCCTAAATAAGATATATTTAAGAAAACTTATTCTTGCAGTAAAACTAACATATTTTTAGCCAAGACAAAGTAATATTGCTATTTTCTACTTAAAATAAAATGTCTAGTAAAACGAATACTTTATATTATTTTTTTGTTTTGCTTTTATTTTGCATTAAAATTCACTTATTTTAATAAATAACGAACAGATTTTAGTAACGTATGATTATTATTGTAGTCTTGGGTTTAATTAAGGAATTAAAAAAACTTGACTACCAGAACTAACCATTCGTAAGTGGGTACAAGTTTTGGGCTTAATTAAGGAATTTAAAAAAGGATTTGCTTGCCAGAACTATCCATTTTTTATTTCCAAAAACTCTTTTAATTACCCTGTCGGGAGCCGTAATACCTGCGTTACGGCGCGGTGTCGAAATTTCTCGTACTGACGTATTTTCCACCGTATTTGAAAAATTTAGATAATTTTGCAACAGTTAGAATTTGTCTATAAAATTCTATTTTATTCACGGTAAAAATACAAAAGAGGATAAGCTTTTGAAACTTGATTTTTATGGGGAGGGGTCCAACAAAAAACAACGTTTCTCAGTTTTTATGTATAATCATTTGATAATATTATCAACGACAATGAGGTCACGCCTGGGTTCCGTCTAGGAACTCAACCATGTCCCCGTCAAGCAACTCAACTACGTCCGTCTAGCAATTCAACCATCTTAATCTGTTTTATTATTGTTCGTGTAGCAACTCGAGTATCACCAAAAAATCATGTTAACTTAACAAAAATCTATTTATATGCTTGTGCTAAAAGATGTTTTCAAAAATATTACTTATAAATAATTGTTTATTATTATTACATTTTCACGACATTTGTAAGTCTAAGCCTTCCATTTTAGAGTGAAATTGCCAGAAAAAAATTAGGGTGGCTGCTGGGCGCCATCTTAGTAAAAAAAAATTAAAGGGGGTCTTGTAACATATAATTTTAAAGCTCCTGACGAGTACTTTATAACCCTAGAAAATAAAGTCAATACTTTTAACTACTACAAAATAGACGATACTTTGATATTTACTTGAATATTTGTTTTTCGAAATTAACTACATAATTTAAAAAAAGCAAAATTATTACAACCGCACTTTAATTAGGATACTCTGCAAATTAATCACTTCAATTAACGGGTCTTTTAACTTTAAATTATTTTAATTAAATAATAAAATATGGGTCCGACGCACACGATCGTAAATCTCTTCGACAAATTGGTAATGAATAAAATGTAAATATTAACTACCGATTGCCAATTTGTCTTATTTTTCTTCTTTGAATCCCACATAAATTGTTACAGACAATATTTTTGTCGAAAATACTAGTTCATGTCTCATTCGAGCAGCCACTACATCTTATAATAAAGTTAAGTACAATAATAAGCCCCTTACTGTACTTAATAGTATTGCCAAATTTAAATAAAAATCGGATAAGAAATACTTAAGATAATTACAAAGAAAACTATTTGTTAAAGCTTTAAGCTTTAAAGTTTAGCTCCCTGTATATCTTGAAAACAATGCATTTCCGAGCTATGGTTATAAAAACTTTTTTTTTTTTAGAATAAGCTTAGGAAAAACCTCTAAATTGGCGGTTTGACGGACAAAAGGGAATAAGTACAAAATTGAAGTTTTAAGTGTAAATAAGGTTGAATTTATTTATAGTGGATTTTTAAACAAATTATCATTACAATATATCAATAAAAACTTAAAAAATACTCCATTATTCGACCTTGTATACTTTATATCTTTGTTCTCTAACCTAAATATAATAGCCACGAATCATAAATATGGTACATATCTCATTTCTCGCAATTTCTTTGACTTATATTTTTTACCGCAATTAGGAAACACCCTAAACATAATCTCTAATAGTTTCGGAAGTATGGAATTCCCAGGATTTTAACAGTAAACTTCAGCACTTATAATATGAAACACTATGTATATTTATCACAATAAAAAGTGTTTCAAAAGCTTTAACAAAATACTACATTTGGTATGTTTATTTTTATTTCTTTTTATAGTTTTGGAAGTACGTATATATGGCCATCCAAATCTTAAAGTTATTAATTAAATTTCCATTATAGGTATGGATCTACAACCCTAATCTGTAAGTACTAATCTAAGTGCCATGCATAAAACAGAGATTATGTACTACTTTTTTAGATTTGCATAGTCATATTTCCATAACTAAAAGAGATAGAAATATTCAGTTCCGATTAACCTTCAGGCAAATTCAAGCAATTGCTTAGGCATCACGTTGTGGGGGCACCATAAAGGGGTCACTCAAGAGTAGAAATTCGTGAAGATTTTTTTGCTCTTAAAAGATTCTTGGTAAGAAATAGTTCTTTTTATATATTTTTGCCAACTCAAAGATAATCAGGTACTTTAGTGTTTTAGAAAACTGAGGATCAAGTTTTGAGGGAAGGGGGCACCACAGGACTCGACTACTTAGGGCATCACATAGTCTACTAAAGAAACATCAGGTTTCTCATCAGCTTCGTTGACACTGACAGCAGTTGAACTTCTACGGAGAGTTCAAAGGCAACTGACCTCACTTCAGCAGGAAGCCAAGCTTAAACACTGCTTTGTACAACTGGGCCTTAGGCTGATAACTATTCAGGTTTTTTTATTTTAAAAATGCTAGTTTACTATAGTATCGAACCCTGTCCAAAGTGCTTCATTTCCCGAGATACGGGTGTTAAGTTTTTCTTAAAACTGATTATTTTTTATTGCTCTAAACCGATCGAGATATGCAAATGAATTGGTGGGTTTTAAGAGGTGAAGATACTATTTTTGACATGCAATAGGGGTTCCTTGTGTTCACTCAGTGCGTACAGGTATTAGTAGTCTCAATTTTGTAAAGAAAAAAAGTGGCACGCACTGAGATCATTCTCAAATTAAAAATTATTTTTGAATACCTTGCTCAATTTGTGGAAAAATCCTTGCCTTTTTTCGTGTGAGGCGTCATGTTTTATGCAAAAATAAACATCATAAGGCGGTATTTTTCATTTTTTAATACGTACACTATATTAAATCAAAACAATTACAGAATATAACACTAATAACATTTTAAATAGGCGCAAAGCTACAACAAATGTTCAAAATGACCTCCCTCAGATGTAATACAAGATTCAACTCTTCGCCTCATTGATTGTCGTATTCGCGCTCAAATATCTCTGGTGCATTTTTATTGTCTCACAGCCGGCTATAATCTCGATTCCCTTAGGTCATCAGCATTTTCAACGGGAGGAATAAACCAATGATTTAAGAAAACCCCAAATGCAAAATCTAAGGGATTTAACCATCGATCGAGCAGGCCAATGTTCCGTACCTCCCCTACCTATCCAACGATTTGGACATACAGTATCTAAACGATTACGAACATTAATGCTAAAATGAGCTGGTGCACATCATGCATAAACCATAAGTTGTGTCTTAACTGTAAAGGAATTTCTTCAAAAGAACAGGTAATCCCTTCCTGTAGAAAATTAAAGGCAAGCCCTCGCCTGTCACTCGTTGTGGGAGGAAGTATGGACCAACTTAAATAATGATCAGCTACCCCAAGCCATACATTTGCTGAAAACTCATGCTGGAAAATGTGAGCTTCAAAGATTCCATGTGGATTTTCCTCAGCCCATAAGTGATTGTTATGGAAATTTCGTATACAATGTCGTCTAAAATTCGCCTCATCAGTAAACAAAACGCCATTTAAAAAATTAGAGTTTGAGCGATGAAGATGATGAAGAATCCACTGGCAAAAAAATAGGCGCGGAAAAAGTCTCTAGGTAGTAAAGCTTGTACACGTTGGATATGAAACGGATACAACTGCTGTTCTTTAAGACATCCCAAATACAGTGAAGCTGCTCCACATTCATTATTATGCTGGGCAGTTTGCTGGACGGTACTGCTTCAGGTGACTCGAGCAACCAACTCGAGAACTGCTTCTTCTAGTTGCACGGTTTCAGTACTTCTCTGAGGACGCCCGCAGTCGGCCGTTTGTCTCGCAAATGTGTACCATTTTCCGCGAACTAGGTGGGTGAAGGACCAGCACAATGGTGTGTGATGGGGAATCCTACGTCCTGGATACAACTCAGCATACAATCGTCGAGCTTGCCGACCATTTCATTACATCGACCGTAGACAAAATGCATGTCTGAAAATTCCGCATTTGTATAATTTTCCATTTTTTCGGCAAAAGTAAAATTAATAACCAACTAACAATAATGTTATAGCCAAAACTAAAAGTTTAACAACTTTAGAAACTTGTAAAAACGCTAATTTGACATTAGGTATCTAAATGTTGACAGTAGCCTCAGATAAAAAAATATTAAAAGAAAAGAAAAATACCGCTTATGATGTTTTATTTTTTGCAATAAAAAACGACGCCTCATACGAAAAAAAAGGCAAGAAGATTTTTTTCACAAATTGAGCAAGGTATTCAAAAATAATTTTTAATTTAGAATATCTCAGTGGCGTACCACTGGGATTAGTTGGTTTAGATTTTCTCAATTTCTGCGATCTTATGTTAGTTTCGTGGATTTCATTTATCAGGAAGAGAACTATAGAGGGATAGGCGCAATGGCTTGGTTTACCATTTTTGGGCCATGGCAGCGGCCAGCCGACGCTGGGACGTTCGTGCTGCTGGATGTTAATCGGCCCAGATTCGCCACGGCGGTTTTAGAGGAAATAATTAATGCTGAAGATGTTGAGAAACCTCTTGGGAGAAAATCGTCTTTGCAAATGGATATTCGCGAGAAGACCTCTTTTGATGGCCTCTGTTACAGGCAACACCCAATAAACTCACCCGATAAGAGATGAAAGTTGCACCAGAAAAAGGTGCTGTTACATTCAATGCAAATATGGCGGGGAGATAAGGAAGACTCTTAGTTATCGGTAAAGCAGCGAAGCCCAGGTCATTCAAAAATATTAACATTAACAGTTTGCCTTTTAGCTTGAAATTTAATAAAAAGCTTGGATGACAGGACAAATTATGACCGAGTGGTTAAACTCGATCTTGATTGGAAAATGAGAAAGAAAAACGAAACATTTTGTTATTCTGATAACCAGGATCTCATCCAAAGAAATTCGCCTAACAAACATTAAAATCATATTTTCTTACCTCCAAGCTGTCATTGTGGCCTGTCAACCCCTTGACCAGGAATTATAAAAATTTTTAAAACTTATTACCAGAGGTCTGATGCTAGAAACATCTGCTAGTAAACATTGATACTACCGACACAGCTTTTGAATTAATCAAAAAGTTACACCATTGGATGCAATCTACTTTGCAAAATCAGCTTGGGAACTAAGTTACTAAGGAAACGATCGAAACTGCGTTTTCGCAAAGCCGGTTTAGATATGAAAATTCAAGGTGACCATCAGCCTACTGAAGCTGATACATTTGATCCGGAGGACGACTTACCACTAAGCATGCTAGCAGAAATTATTAAAAATAAAACTTGTTAGGTTGGCAGGCGAAAACTTAAATGATTTTTTCAATATGGATGAAAATGTTTATGCAGAAGATCCACAGCTAGAAAAGTGGACAATCCAATGGAAGTGGAAGTGGAAGAACTTTCCGAAGAATCTGATGCGGATGAATTTGCAGCATTAGATCCTATTATAAATTATGATAAAGCTATAACCCCTAACCAAGCAGCTTAAAGCTTTTGCCCAAAATAACGGGGATGCAGAATCTTGGAGCTCCTCTCTAAACTGGAACTAAGATTTATGGATCGCTATTTTAAAGAAAACGAGGCAAACTAAAATAGATGAATTTTTTACTAATTAACATAATGTTGTGTGTTTTTTTCTTTTCTATTTTTAAAATAATAAGGTACATATTATTTGTATATTTATTTAAAATAAATCACCAAAATTTTTTAATTAAAGTTTTTAAAGAATTTTTTTAATTTCTTTTAAGCGGACACCCCCTTGGATGGACACTTTTGGCCGGTCCCAACGGTGTCCGCCCAAGGGAGATTTCACTGTATATCACATGTTGTATTTTTGAAAGCTTTTGATAGATCTTAAATAGGCTCAGAGTAGTATTTCCGAGTATTAAATTTGCCAGTAATTTTTTGGCGACAGCAAACTATAGTTGTGTTTTTAGGGAGATAAACGGAAATTAGAGTTGCCAGATGTGCTGCAAAAGAAAATCGGACATAGAAAAACATACATTTATTTTTAAATTTGGTAAAAAAGCTATTTATATAAAAAAGTCCAATTTAGCTCAGTGTTTTTTCCAGGGTACTAAACAAAGATTTGACCACAAAAATGTACGCCACTGAGTTTGAAGCAAGTTATTATATTTAAATTAGGCAAGGAAAATACAGCTTTTTAGTTCTTTTTTTTCTTTCATTTAACATATCACTGGATACTGGAAGTAATACTCATATAAAATTAACCAGAAACAGCGTCAAATTAAATATTATTAATATTTAAACTAATTAATTATCCTTTTGTCATGGGTAAGTCAGTCTTCTTTGGGATACCGCTCAAGACACTGGATTGGGTCTCTCTTTAATTAACTTTT
>JACEGR010001976.1:0-144770 GCA_014170235.1 Listronotus bonariensis | reverse complement strand
TGTACAATGTCCCTTGCATGATTCCTCTTTTTGTTAAGCTGTTTAAGGTTTGACAATCATCTTACAAGGTCCGAGAGAGTAAAACTAATAAGCTAGCTGCAATATCCGATCTTTTTGAAGCTTTTGTGAAAAACTCTCCAGCAGAACTATATTTCAGGACCTCACGTAACTATAGATGAAATGCTGGTTCCATTCCGGGGAAGATGTGCATTTAGAATGTACATCCCTAATAAGCCTGCAAAATACGGGCTAAAAGTGCAGATCTTGGCCGATTCCCAAACACACTATATGTATAACGCTGAGGTCTATACTGGAAAAAATCTCCAACATGAAAAAAATCACCATTTTCACATCCAACTGATGTCGTTCTTCGAATGATCAAACCAATTGAGAAATCCAAACGCGAAATGTCACTGGAGATAATTGGTACACATCAATGGAGTTGACTAATGAGTTAAAAAAACAAGGGATTACCTATGTAGGTACAGTGAAAAAAAAAGAATGATCCCCTCCAGAAGAGGAACACATTCAAGAACTTAGGGGCGAATTGAGTGGTTTATCACCGTTGGATATTTTTTCAAATTTGTCAGCGAGAGTGTATGAGTTTGATTATCAAGTTTTCAGAAAAATACGCACAGGACAATAGCAGACATGAGTTTCATCTATCACGAGAAGAACTGTTGAATTTTCTTGGGATCCTAATTTTGTCTGGATATCACAGCTTACCCCAGACAGTTATGTATTGGTCTTCTAGATGAGGACAAAACTCGTGAATATTGTCAGGGACTGCGTGAGTAGGAATAAGTTCAGATCGATAAAGGCGAAATCTACACTTGAGTGATAATAATAATCTGGATAAAGCAGACAAGTACACAAAACTTCGCCCTTTTTTGATACAATGAATGAAAAATTCTTACAGTTTGGCATTTTTTCATTCAACTTATCTATTGATGAGCAAATGGTTCCTTATTTTGGACGCCATTCCTGTAAGATGTATATAAAAGGCAAGCCTGTGCGTTTTGGTTTTAAGCTTTGGTGCATTTGTTCTTCGAGTGGATACCTCTACAAGTTCATTCCTTATGCGGGAGCAGCACAAAATAAAAGTGATATTGGACTTGGTGCGACTGTAGTTCTTGAACTTTGTCAGTCTGTGAAAATCCGCAAAACCATAACGTCTTTTTATTGATCTTTTCGTCCCTACAAGCTCTTATCTCTTTTGAAAACTAGAGGTTTTTTGCTACAGGAACGATTCGCGAGAACAGAACCAATAATTGTCCTTGGTTTCAAGTGAAGTGATTTCTCAAAACAAGAAAGAGGCACCTATGATTCACAGTTCGATGAATCTGACACGAATTTCATTAGTGTCAAAATGGACATGATAATTCCATTGTCACGGCAATTAGTCACCCAGTATCATGTGGAACCAGTACTCTCTCTCTGCCAAAAAGATAAGACTAGAAAATTGAGAAAAAGAAGTGTCAATTCCACAACCAGCTGTAATTTCAGCATATAATAAATACATGGAGGGGTAGATTTGCATTGATAATGGCGTGGCAAACTATAGAATCGGTGTGATGGGTAAAAAATGGTGGTGGCCACCATTTATAAATACAATAACTAGACAGTACCTCTTGTCAATTCCTGGAAACCCCACAACACGGTGAATCCACAATAAAAATGTCACAACTGAGTTTTGAATCATTTATCGCCGTGTACGCTTATTAAAAACAAAGAACTTTGATCGCTAGACCACTTCCATTAGAACCTACCCGGTGAAGTTGAGGGTTGGTCACTCTGGACATGTAATCAGTAGAACTGACTCCCGAAGAAGATGTCGTGTGTGTAAGAAGTCAAACAGTTGCTGTTTGTGAGCGTTGCCACTTTCATTTGTTTGCACGCAGACTGTTTTCTCGGCAATAATCACTTAACAATTACCGCCGGCCGTTGATGTGATTTACGCGGCACCGCCTATTTCATAAAGTAGCAGACTTAGTTATTGTTTTGACGTCATATACTGAACGTTTCTGTAATGTGTTTGCATAATTAAAACTATATGATTTAAAGAAAAATTTTAAGTTTTATTTCTGATCTCATTGGCCATAAATGGGTCAACCATCGATCAATGCATCATCGACAGCACTATTGATGGATATGCTGAGAAACCACTGAAATAATGCAGTGTTGTATAACAGCACTAAAGCGGAGGTGTAGATGCTTTGGACGAAAAATGTGCCAACGTAATTCCACTTCTCGGCGAACCCGTCGATGGCCAATGGCAATTTTCACTGTTACTTTGAGTGTGTCTACCGGTTGTAAAAAATGGTCAGTATAATATATCGGTTTTTTCGCGTGGAGGAGGAGATAACTCGCTACAACTTTCTGAAACAGCTAGGCGTTGCACTATATACTCCACGTATGAAGCAAAGACTTCACTGACCAAAAAAGTTCCCTGACTGAACTTCGTTGCCTCGCCGCTGATCTTCTTAGGAGTGGATATGGGAGAGATACACCTGCCACAACCTCCAACCCAGATACCATCAAAAGAGAAAGAGGTGCTCAATTTGTCCTGAAAAAAGATAGGGAAACAAATACATGTTCGGCTCATTACAAATTAATTATCTGTTTGCAAATGCCCTGTGGTCTAAATTGCGCGCAGATTGTAAATAAAAAGTTTTTTTGTACTAGTTCACCCTAGTTCTACTCTTTCTCATCAATGTTTTTGATATCAAATAGAAAGTTTTGGTTAATGTTTTTCTTTCATTTCGATTCGAGAGTCTGCAAAACCGGGTCAAAGTGACCCGTCGATAGTAGTTATGGAAAACCGTCGAGTCAGCACACCAGTTACGGGTTAGATTTGGAGGGCTTAAGAGATCGATGAGTCCACCTAACTTTAAATTTAAAATAGTACAAAATATATACAGAGTGTATTTTTACAATGGCGATATTTTATAAAATTTCATTATTCTAAGCGCTTTTTTTAAAGAAAAACTGTTTTTCTTTTTGACATTTTTATACCATAAGGATATCTCCCTAATGGTTGAACTTCTTGACCCAGCATGTTAATGAAGCACACTCGCCCTTTAACAAAAACAGCCTGCAGATTATTTGCAGATTACTTATGAGTTAAAAATGCTTTTAATATATAAAACCAAATAAGAACATATGAAATTTATTTTAGCCCCAAGCCAGCTTTTATAATGTCCGAAAACCTTTTTCAATGTACCACTAGAACAAAAAAGGTCAGACAGACAAAGGTACTACGAACAAGAGCTGGAAATTGAACATAAAGGAGTTAGAAATTAAGCGACAAAGCATAAGGTACAGTGCTCCACGAAAGTTTGGAAACATCTCAAAGATGAATTAATCAAACCCCTTTGCTGCTTTGTTTTGTATAAACTTTCCTTTGTTTAAAGTTTTTAATAACTCAACTATATTTGATAACAATCAGATTTTTTAAAGAGTTAGCAATCTTGGAATTTGCACACATTTAGGTTTTTCTAATAAAGCAATAGTTATATAGCATATAGAAAAAAAATGTTTTTTTCATATCAATAAAAATAAATTAAACCATGTTTGTAAAATTAGTGTCTTTGGGAGCATATTTTTTTACATTAGTGACTAGTATTTATCATGTAGCTAACGATTCTACATAAACACAGCTCTGATAATTTGGGTATTTTTAGCATGTTTGTTGGTTTATCACGATTTATAACTTTTTTGAACCGATAAGCTACAGTACCAATAATATTTAGGCTACTAAACAACCTCAAAGTAATGCTTCTGTTCCTTAGGTACAAATTCGGCATTTTGCTTTGACCAATTCAATTCCTTTATCATTTTTGTACAAAAAATGTGTGCGCTATTTAAATCGATATCTTGGACCGTTTTTCATAAAATCGCACACCAGCATTTTGTAAAGCCGGCTACAGACGTTCATGTAGGTTTGGACAGGTTTGTCACTGGCACCAGTGCACTTGCCACAAGTCTGCATGGTTACGTATGCAGGAATAGACTTGCTCAAGTCCGTAGACTTGCACAAGTGGCATGGACTTAAAGCAAAATTTCCTTCATGCTCCAGTGACTTGTTGCGAGTGTACATGGATAATGTGTAGTATGAAACAGTGCGAGAGTTGGGTTAGGTTTTTGTTACTATTATGTTTATGCTTTGCTTAGCTGTTTATCAAGGGTTCTCTTAAAATGGCCAGTGATGAAAAGAAAGCGTGAAGTATTGAGGAGTTCATCTCCATTTATCGGGGATACCTCCATGTGTATGCCTTAAAGTCAAATCAAAGGACTACCATAATAAAAACAAAAGGGAAGATGCCATATAAAAGTTTAATAAACAAATTGATGAAAATTGATGAAGAAGCAAACACGCCGATTCAGTTGTAAAAACAATCAGCCTCAGGACAAATATTCCAGGAAGGAGAAAAAGAAAGTTGAGGATTCCTAGCGTTTCAGGTTCTGGGACCAGTTGACCCATATACTCTCTACCTTATGGTATTTTCTTTATTTGATTTCCTGGATGATCAAGTCACTCCTAGAAAGTCATCTTCAAATGTAAATAATGACACAGATGTAGAGTATTATTATCTGTATTTTTTAATTCAAGAGTGGCTGCCATATTATCTTCAAAGAGTTACAATTATTTTGAAAACATAATGATTGGTTGTTAAACTACAATAAAAAACAGGTAGGTATTTTAATATAGCAGGCATGATAATTTAATATTAAACACCGTCATTCTACAAAATTATTTTGCCAGGGGCCATGCCCTTCATTTGCAAAATGATTTTTCTCTCTGATGCCTCTGGCATTCGAACTACGTCCTTGTCGCGTTATTTCCAGTGGTGCTAAATTTCCAAAATCCAAAGTTTCTTCACGCACATAAGATTGACCAACATTTGATCATCAAAGTTATGCAGAGCACATGTACTTTTGACAACACAATCTACTATTTTTTTAGTTCTAAATTAATAGCTCGTATGAAAAGATTCTAAAACGTGATGCTAGCCATTCCAAATACATTTTCAACGATACGCCGAGCTCTAGATAACCGATAATTGTAATTTTTTTTCAAGAAATGCCGCTAGTTTAACTCTGCACTTGTCTGAAGTCTTGGTTTATCACGTCAGTTCTTAATGGAAAAGCATCATCTGCTACAAAAGCAGTATGGAAAATATCTTTCACTTTCCTACTGATGATTCTTTGAGGAATATTTAAAAGATTATTTTGTAATTTTCTAAAAAACTAGCTATTTTAGGAGAACCCCTCCATCAGAAATTCTTCCAATTTGTACCAAAATCAAACATTATTAAGACGATTATTCAGCATCAGCAACAGCAAGTCAGACCATACTGTGCTTGCTTGTAATTGTAAGCATACGAACCGCTACCGGCTGGGGGCACAATCTCCACATGCTGCCACCTATGTCCACCTTTGTTTTTAAGGCAGTGCGGAAAATTCCCACCTTTTTCAAAGTCGTTGGCTATATTCTTCCAGTCACTTTCAGTTTGAGGAAACTAAAAAAAAATGAAAGAAATTTCAACATAATTAAAAAATAATATTTTTAGGAAGTACTGAAGATCCTCCAAATGTTGATTCTCAGGATTATGAGAGAATGTGATAATAATCAATCGCAACTAGACCAACCCATCATCCCATCAACGAATTTAGAAAAATCTGTTAGCCAAAAAAATCCCCGGCCAGACCACTCAAGCGCGCAACCCCAGATCTAAATAGTGTTTGCCAAACCATAGAGGAACATTTTAAAAAAACCGAAAAATTAAAGGAGGACCGTTATGATGTGTTTGGAGAAAACATATATCTTTAAAATTGCGGGATATTCCAGATGACAATCAACGTTTATTAGCAGAAAAACTTATAAATAATACTGTATTTTTAGCTGAAACAGGCCAGCTCACTTTTGGACACTCTGTCACGGCAGTACCACAGACTGCACCGATCTTGCAACAGCAAAAATCTCAATATTTTTACCACAGAAGAGATACGAAAGAACCATAGTTTCTCCTCCTTTTCTTAGCCCCACAGAAACGGTTTGTGAATCAGGCAATGAATATCTAAATGATGACTCAAATCTTTCATTGGCGTCTTATGTAACGAATTTTTCTGCTTAAATTTATTTTAATTTAAAAAAAATGTACTTTGGTGTTGATAAGTATTATTACTAAAATTCTAGTTTATTTGTTAAGAAATTTACTACTTAAATCTAAAAGAAAATAAAAGTTTTGTTTACATAAAATATAATTATTTTTTCTTACCTTTAAATAATCTTTCTTTAGAACATCGAATATTGCTTGACATGTTTCAGGAATAATTTTACTTAATGACTGAGGAGAAATAATAGTCGAAAATTTCACATCTTCATAGGATCTTCCCGTCGCAAGAAATCTGCAGGGTTGCTGTTAATCTTTCATGTGGGCTGATGGCTTCTCTCATGATGGTATCTTTCTTTTCAATAAAAGGAGTTACCAGGGATAGCAGTTTAAAATATGTTTCTTCATTCATTCGTAAATAATTATGCCAATCAGCAGGGTAAAACTTCCAGTTCATTTAGAATATTAAGTATGCGAATAAGTATTCCTTTTTAAAAAGCCAATTTTTACACCACACTCGACGTGTTTTCCTTTTTTTCTTTTTTTTTTTTAAGTACCAGCACGAACAGCGCGAGCTAGCGCGTCGTCTTCGTCCATTTTTACATCTAAAACTGTGCAAGTACGCTTGTATCGTGTGGAGTCGCAGAAAACTTGTGCAAGTGTACTTGCGCAAGTAAACTTGTCAAGCCTACATGAACGTCTGTAGCCGGCTTAAGTAATAAAAAATTCCATTTTTATCAGAAAATGTTTAAAATAATGTTAAATTGTTAAAAACAGTTTTTTTAACTGTATTATAAATTTTAAGGGGTTCACAAACACGGTTTTTAATAATTTTACCATATTTAATATATTTTAACATAATGAATTTTTTATTACATACAAAAATGCTTCAATGTCTGGATTTAAAATGCGATTTTATTAAAAACAGTCCAAATACCGATTTAAATGAAGGTAACTTTTTTGTACAAAAATGATAAAGGGATTAAACGGTCAAAACAAAATGTCAAATTTTTCACTAAGTGTTAAAACCGCATACATTAAATGAAAAATAATCGTCGCACCCTGTATAATTCCGACCAACTGAAGATCCATTTACCTATGGAAAAAGCAGTATTATGAGATTATTTAGTAACCCAAATAACATTAGCACCGTGGTAACAGTTTCAAAAGTTATAATTAAAATAAGTTTTTTTTATACGAACTTGGAAGGTCAATATTTAACTATAACGAATCGCAATAAAACTTTTTTTATATGAAGTACTAAAATTATTTTGGCTTACTCTATCACCCCCATTTTTTTACCTCCTCTTTCCGGAAATCCTGTATTATCCAATATATCCCAGTCATAAGATTAACAAGAACCACGACAATTTACATAGACAAATGGCTTTTAATTAAAAATTATTTTCATAAAGTCATTTTGCCCAGAAAAGAAAAGAGTGTAAATTACAAAAAAAAACAATTTTTAAGGGGAAAAAAGCTATCACTTTTCATACCAAATACGGGATATTTCAAATATCAGTCACCAGAGTTTAAAAATAATAGCACTAAATAAGGATTACACGTATTTTTTAATAATAGATAATTAATTGTAGCTTTTATATGGTATTTTAAAATTTTGGTGCTAACTTCGTTTTCAGTTAAAACATTTTAAAGCCATAATAATTTCTTTTAAAAATGCTCATAGACGTTATGGTAAAAGAGTTTCATTCAAAACGATTGAACCGTTTTTAAGATATTAAAAATACCAACTTTTCTTGACAAATTTAACGCATTGTTTCTCAGAAATAAAGCAAATCCAGTTATTATATGTTTTATAGGAACTTTTCTTTATAAAAGTCAAAAATCACCTTTAAGTTTCATACCGTAATTAATATGCACTGTCCACCTAAATTGTCTATATATGGGAAACATTTATTATTAATTTTACGAAAAAAGTTATTTTTTACGAAAAGTTCTGCATAATCTAAAACCTAAAATGCAATCATTAGATAATCATTTTTTAGTAGTATACGAGGGTATCTCAAAATTATGAATTTTGTTCAAAGAAAAATACCTTTATTTTTGAAAATATTAAAATTATTATTAAGGAAAAATATTTAGAAATAAAAATAATACTTAAAATAACAAAGTCGTTCATTTACAGGAAAAAAGTTATTCTTTAATTTTTTATTCGATATTGAGCATTTCTGTGACTTTTTATTGTTTTGGCAGTTATGAAATTTTTAAAAATATATCACAAAATAAGTATTTACAAATGAACAAATTTAAATTTTCATCGTTTTATCATAAAAAACTAAAAAAAACTTTTTGAAAATTAATGAGTTTGCATATTTAAAAGTTAATTTTATATCCAAACATTTTTCCTTAATAATAATTTTCGATATTTTTAAAAATAAAGGGTACTTTTATCTTGAACAAAATTCATATTTTTGAGATATCTCGTATATCACTGAAAGAAATGAATATCTAATGATTGCTTTTGGTTTTAGATAATGCAGAACTTTTTCTAAAGGTTTCCCGTTTGTAGTGAACTTAGGTGGACACACTATATACCCTGTATATTCATATTCTTAGTATATTTGGATCAATTTATATTACCATTATTTAGGTAATTTACAAGGTGTCTCTAAAAGGTTTATACAAAATTTTAACACAATCTCCTTAGGCCAAAATAAAATGATGTAACGCAATTTATCTAAGTCACTGTTGAATTTTTGAAAATCTGCAGAAATATTGGTAATTTTCTAGAAACCTCCGGCAACTCTGATTTTAGCAAAATTTGGTATACGGGGTTTTTGGGGCGCTGATCACAAATCTGAAAGATTTTTGGCGAAACGTTTCGTTCTCCAGATATTCATCTTCAAAGTTCATATTTGAACTAAGCTTATTTTTCACTTTATTCCCCTTTCTTTTTGCACACAATTTTGATTTAAGCCCAAAGTGTCACACAATATTTGATTTTCACCTTTAAAACCCGTTTTCGACTGTTTTTATTATTTTGCATTATATTGCGTGGCTTTTCTTGGATAATGCAGCAACCATACATACACATAGGGCTTCATGGCACATTGGGATTGAAATGATTCAAAGTACAGCTATACGATTTAATGCAAAAGTAATATAAAATACATAAAAAAACGGGGTTTTAAGAGTGAAAATCAAATATTGGGTGCCATTTTAGTTTTAAATCAAGAATTGTGTGCAAAAAAAAGGGAATATTATAAAAGTAGGATTAGTATAAATTTTAATTCTAATGGTTAAAAATCTCAAGAACGAAACATTTTCGCCAAAAAATTCTTTCAGGTTCGTGATCAGCGCCGCATAAAACCCCGTATACCAGATTTCATTAAAATCGGGTTGCCGCTAGGTTTCTAGATAATTACTGAATTGATTATAAGATATTTCAATAACTGCATTTGTATTTGCTAATATATTCTAAAAATTACTTTTTTAAGATTTTTATCATGGCTAAAACTACTTCATAAAAAAATATATAAGTAAATAAATGCATTTTTCATAATAACCTATTTAAGGCATTATAGTGTTTAAAATGTATAAGAAAAAAATAAATATTTATTATAATTTATTCTCATAGACAAAAAAATATTATTAGCAAAATTAACAATTCTTTTGCTTCCATTAAATTCAAACAAAAGATAAACAAACTTACTACTTAAAAAGTAAGGTTAATTTCATCACATCGTGGATTTAAATAGGGATGTGCCAAATAATATGTTAGGATATCGATATATTTTCTTTAACATCGATAAACTAATTGCTTTCCTTTTACATCGAATCTTAGTTTCTTTTAAGTTGACTGCTAGATAATAATTTCTTTTAATATATAAACTCAGCTTAGCCAAGAATGATACCCGCCCCCGTTGCCATGGCTAAGTATGCCGGATATCTTAAAAGATATTTTGCTGCGTTATTGAAGGTCACGTACGTCAGACGTTGAAGCTTAGTTCATAAGCTTACGAATTGCGAAACTTATTCTGATTGGTCAATTTGTAACGGCTTTCGAATGTCTCGTTACAAATTGACCAATCAGAACACGATTCACAAATCGCATTTCGCAAACTTATAAACTAGGCTTTACCTGTTCATTTCGTGCTGTGATTTTTTGGTTAGAAATACTTTAAAAAATTTTTGTTTTTAGACTTACATACATCAATTGGTGTATTCCTTTTATGCTCTAGAACCCCCGAAACCGTTCTTGAACTGTCAAGAGTGTAAAAACTGTCAAAAATACAATAATCTGCAATTAAAAGGAACACTTTTGGTGTCGTTCCGGGCGGTTCTAGGCCCTAAAAAGAATACACCAAATTTTAGGCGTTCAACCAATTATAACCGCGGTTATAAGTGATGATAACTTTGACGTTTAATTCATTATTAAAACGTCAACATAATCGATTGAACATACCATTTTAGAATTGATTCTTCTTCTAAAATTGATATTATTTATTTTTTAAAAATGTCTATTGTTATAACAGATATTGAGAATTGGGTGAACTATAGAATTTTATCAAAAAATGGTTTGTTCTACACCTATTCTATTAGTTAGCTCAGCTAAGATTTTTACTTCGCTGAGCTAAGATAAGTTACAAAAAGAAAGCAATTGTGCATCCATTATTTGATAGTAGCATGACCGCAATTAGAGAGGGGCTTGACTCTCTCTCTCTCTCTCCCCCAAAATAATAGAACATTTAAAATATAGGATGTCTTTAAAAGGTCTGTAAAAGTGTAACACACATTCCTCGGGCCAAAATACAACCATCTAATCATAGTCAAAATGTGTATCATTGGCAAGATACAGGGTGTTAAAGTTTCCGTTGTATTTTGATAATTTTTAGATATCTTTTTATTAAAAGATTTTTTTATAAAAATAAGTTTTAGAGAGTTTTCCAAAGTGAGGAACATAAATATAAAGGAAGCCACCTGCAGTACCTCGCTTATGTTCAAATTACTTTTTTCTACCTCTGTATATTTTAGCTTAAGTGAAGAATTTCTATTTTATCATATTTTCTAAACAAAAAAAATATACCTAGTAAATATCACCTTGTTATATATAGTTTTTACGCTTTCAATAGAAACTGGTTTTTAAAGGTGGGGTTGTAGTTTACAAATTAACTTTAATTTTGTTTGCAAAAGAAAGAAGAGAAATAATGAATTTAGCTTAGTTTTGATTATCAAGACTGACCAAAACTAACCTAAATTCACTATTTCCACCCTTCTTTTACAAACAAAACTAGAAAGGAAATATGTTTCCAAGTCCATATTAATTAATAACATTAATATAAATATATGATTTAACCTTTATTAACATCGCTCTCTTATTAATTATTAACATCGCTCAAAACAATGGTTATCCTCCACCCTTAATAAACTCTATAATTAATAAGAAACGTAAACAACTCACCCTCAACCAAATTTACCCAAAAATACCTGAAAAACAAAACCAACCATTTAAAACCCTAACTTATTTTGGCCAAATATCACAAAAATTTCGAACACCCTGTCTAAACAAAAACCAGAAAATAGCACATAAACCATCAAATCGATTATCAAACATGATATTTAATGTGAAAGATAAACAAAATAAATTTAAAAAATCAGGAGTTTATAAGCTTACTTGTGAAGAGTGTAATAGCTGTTACATTGGACAAACGGGAAGAAATTTCGAAACTAGGTTTAAAGAACATAACTCATGTTATAGGTTAGGGAAAACAACATCAAATTTCGCAAACCATTTTCTGGAAACCGGACACAAATTTCCAGAAATCAATACCCTAAAAATATTACATGTAGAACAAAAAGGGCGAAAACTAGATACATTAGAAAATATTGAAATCTATAAACATAAAAACAGAATGTACATCTGCTTAACACACAGATTGACCTAGGAAATCTACCCCTTGTAAAACTTTTATAAAATATAGCAATAAAATCTTTAAATTTCACAACTGTACCATATTGATTTTAAAACCTTTTTTAAAAATATGTTTTTTATTAGGTATTACTGTTTATATATAAGTAACATAATTTTAGTTTGTCAGTACGTTTAAAAATGTAGTTGTACTACTGAAACAGCTGTCACGGCTAAATATTCAATTAAAGTGACTATGAACAAAGTATATTTTTTGTTTTATTTTATTAATTCCTATATTATACCTAAATTAAATTTATCCAATGTCATTTTGCAAATGGGCAAGAATCAATTATTGTAGTCTTTTATATAATAACATTGGCTTCACTTAATTCTTCTATAATTAAAATAATTTCATTGTTGTGACCTGTATGACCCGCATTTTGGGATGCTACAAGTAGTTTTAATCTTTCTACTAGTTCATTTATATCATCGAAATATACATAGTCGACTTTTTTGTTGGATAAATTTAGCAAATTTCCACCTCGTTTTGCTTTTCTTTGAGGTGGTATATTAGAACGTGATTGACTTGGAATAGACGCAGATAGTGGTCTTCCACTAGTTTTAATAATATTTTTTCATTAGATATGGTTTTATTTTAGTCAAATATTTTAAATCAGTTGTTCCTTGCACTTGCTCATTTGGATCATGATTTCTTCGATATGCATTAGTTCTAGCAAGTATATCCATATAGTTGTCTAGATCAGCATTATTAAATCCAACAGGTTCTTTATAAAAGAGTAGTTCATATAAACCGGGAGATCCTTTATATTCAAGATCACCAATTTTTAAATTTGCTTTTTGAAATCAATTAAACTGCTGCCAACTTTTCATTTTTCTGTAGTTATGTCGTGTGAAAAACCATATCTGTGGTCTAATTCTCGATCTCCTTTAATCGCTGAATCAACAAATCCTCTTACCAATGGATCATACCCATCCAGATATTCATTATATGCATCGGTTCTAGTAATCTCAAGAATGTCTTGTCTTGTACGTTCTAATGATGGTATTTCCTGCTCATCTTCATAGGGTTGTAACAGGGTAGAACTTAATCTTAAACTGTCATCTAAATATTCTCCTTCATCATTTGTGTTTTGAAACGTTTCTTCATCTTGTAGAAATGATGGAGTTATTGATGGTAAATATTTTTTAAATATATTTGTTTGTCTTCTTTTTGGAGTGAGAGGTTCTGAAGGTACTGGAGATAAGGAAGATTCCTGTTTTATTTTGGATTTTGTTTCAGATTCTTTCTTAATTTTTTGAAATAGTTCATGCAAGGGTTGAATAAGTGGTTTAAATTGGTTTTCCTGTTGTATTTGAGATGCAGCTATATCTGATTTTAATTCCTGAAATTTTTTCTAACTGCCTTACGTGTCTTTACTAATTCCCTTGCTTCTTTCTCATTCATGTTATCGCTCTATTCTTGCCAAGATTTGCGTACAGACTATGAGAGCTTAAATAAACAATCCTTTTTATAAGTAAATAAATAAGTCAAACCCTTTGCGATATCTACCTAAATTAATATTCGAATCCTTATCAATTACTAAAAATCCATATTTTTCTTTCCAACACATTAAACATAACTCTTTAAATTGTTGAAATGACATATCTACATTAACATGATCATTATAAATGTGTTTAAGATTTGTGGTATCTTGTTGAAATAAAATTAACAAATTTGCATTGTCTCGAAAAAGTTGTTTAGGAATAGAAGAATATGTTTGACATAAGTAAAGCAATCTGTATTTTTGTGTCTCCCAAAACAAAAATAATCCTTTACTATATTTTGATTGCAACAGACAATGTCATCAAAAAATTAATATAGAATTTGGTTTTACTTCAAGTGGAGATATTATATTTTCTTCATCTGCCGATTCACAATAACCTGTTTCTTTAATAGGTTTAAAAAGTGTTCTTAAATACTCATATTTTGGTTGATATAGGGATTTTGAATAAACATAAATATTTTCAAATCGCAAACCTTGTGGATCTACAATTAAACTTATAATAATATTATAATATTTGCCACAACCTGAGGGACCAACCACTAATCCTCTTTACTGCTACCATTAAATAGTTTTCCATGTTTATTAAAATTGTTCTTTAATATATCATGATCTTTAATCTCAATTGAAAAAGGTTGTTTCTCAATCCTCATGCTAGACTATATAAGGCTAACCTCTTTAGAAAACTAATCAATTACCTAGAGAATTTCACTTTATATAATGCTCGTTCCATCCACAACATATTTAAAAAAAAAGAATCTAAGAAAATCGGAAATGGTTTCTTAAACACTTTAATAAACAAATTACCTGTAACGGTACAAATTTGTACGTTTGGGTTTTACTGGAAAGAAAAGAAATGCCATAGAATAAGGGTATTAGGACATGTGATAACTGCTTACTTACGTGTAATTGTCCATCTAGTTTTGAATAATTTAATATAGTGATTTGTTGTTGAATACTTTCATAAATGAACCCCAAATTGGTAGTGTAAAATTCTTTTTCTAATGAATAATACCATTGACATATAACAATCAGTTTAATTGAGCGGTATAACCAATGTCGACGCATTCCTGCCTGAAGAAACATACACTTTGCATATAATTATAATAAAGAATATTTTACGGTTTATATTTCCTGAAATAAACAACTAAAAGTAAGGTTATATTAGTTATTTTCGTTTTGAGTGACAGTTAACCCCGAGGGCCGACACATAGTCTTGGCGGTAATATTTAGCCCAGCATATTAGAGGGTAAAGTACTTGGAGTGCATGCTAGAGGCGTTATTCGTTTTATAAATTAATTTATTTATTAAATTTAAATCATTTTAAAAGCTTGGCTTTGTTTTCAATTTCCTTTTTTTGTTAGTGTTAGCACTAACTGGCGCCCAAATAATTAAGATACATTGATACACTGTGATTCAGATTTCATTTTGAATAGATATAATCAGTTTTTTTCCTGAAACTCAAACAAAAGTTTAATTTAATCGACCCATGACCCGCTCTTCGATGAAAAGCTGTCGCGCTTATGTTGCCTAGTTTTATTACCAGCTAATTTGGTTACATACCATTTGAATTACATATTCCCGGTTATCAGTTTTGTGGACCAGGAACCAAATTAGAAAAGCGACTACAAAGAGGTGATAAAGGAATAAATCCTTTGGATGAAGCTTGTAAAGAGCATGATATCGCATATTCCAAGACAAAAGATATAAAAGGCAGACATGATGCTGATAAAGTCTTAGCTGAGAAGGCTTTGTCAAGGTTTAGAGCCAAGGACGCCAGTTTTGGGAGAAAACAGCTGCTTTAGGTATTAGCGGTGCTATGAAAGTTAAAACTAAATTAGAAATGGGTATTAGAAAAAGAAAAGAGGGATTCGAAGAAGACGTAGAGGTAAGGGAATGTCATTTTCTCAAGCTGTTGCAAGAGCAAGAAAGGAACATCAAGGAAAAAAGTTTAGAAGTTTAAGGGAAGGTGCTAAATCAGCACTGTCTGCAATAAAGAAAGTTGGACGAGTGTTACCTCCTAAGAAACAGAATAATACCAATTCCAAAATCTGGTGGATTCTTACCACTCATACCATTGTTTGCTGGATTATCCGCTTTAGGAGCACTCGGGGAGGAGCAGCTGGAATCGCGAAAGCTGTAAATGATGCGAAAGCAGCTAAACAGAAACTTGAGGAAGATAAGAGACATAATCAAATGATGGAGTCCATAGCAGTAGGAAAAAGGGAAGTGGGCTTTATTTAAAGCCATATAAAACAGGTTGTGGACTATTTTTAAAACCGTATTAAAAACTGTTAAAATATATACCTCGTAAAATACTTACAAATTATGATTTAATCAAATATGTTAAATTAATGGGAATACCAAATTTTCGGGGTATATTTATGAGGGATAAGCTACCTCATAAAATTAAAAAATATGAAAGTGCTATTGTAAATCTTGATGATGATAGTGGAAAAGGAACTCATTGGACAGCATATACCAAAAAGGAAAAAATATATTATATTTTGATAGTTATGGTAATTTGCGACCACCTCTTGAATTAATCTCATATTTTAACAGTGATGGAAATAAAAACATTGTAAAATATAATCATGACGAATATCAAAACTATAATAAAACCAACTGTGGGCAATTAAGCTTAAAATTTTTGTATAAAAATATGTGATATTCAAAACAAATTTATTTTGCAAAAGGTTTTTAAGTGATATGTCATACAGTTTTGTTCTTAGTGATAATTCTGCCACATTGACAGCAGAATTTCATCCACCAATCTATTTGGATGAAGATCAAGATTATGTAATTGGTTTGATAAATTTTGAAACATTTAATGTTATTCCTAATATTGATGAATCAAATAATTCTTTTAGTTATAACTTAAATGAAGTAATTAAAATCCCTCCCGGCAGCTATGAAATAGATGATATAAATAATTTTTGCAAAAACATCTTGAAAAAGAACATTTTTTTTATATGTTTCCTAATAATAATACTTTACGTACACACATTAAAACAACAGTCCCAATAACCTTTAAAAAGGGAACAATTGGAAAAATTTTAGGATTTCATGATCAAGATTTACAACCAAATCACGAACACATATCTGATTCACTAGCGGAAATTATTAAAGTAAACTCCCTAAACATAGATTGCAGTATCGCTGAAGGATCATATTTAAATGGTGATCCTGTTCATATAATTAATCAATTTTTTCCCAGTGTAGCTCCCGGCTATAAAATAATAGAGTCCCCCAGAATATTATTTACTTTCCAGTTACTGTTAAAATTATAGATAAAATTATCCTTAAAATACTGGATCAAACAGGTAATCTCGTTAATTTTAGAGGAGAAATCGTAACAGTAAGACTACACCTTAAGAAGCTAGATAAATAATGGTTCTGTTATATCACAAATCACCACAACAAGTTGGCTATTATAAACCATATAATATAAAAAGAATCAAACAAAATCTAAGCAGTAAGAAGATACACTCGCAGCAGTTAACACCTTCTAATCGAAAATTTTTACAAAATTTGGAGTTTAAGGTTAAATAAAACGTCATAAAATGGAACACCTTGATGTTAAAGAAAATATCCTAGTAGACGAATCAATGCTAAGTTGGGAGTTACTTTCTTTTGATCCCTTTAACTCAACCAAATTAGGACCAAATGATGAAATACGAATCTCGTTGCAACAAACAGGTAAATATCCTCTACCCTGTAAGAGTGAATTATATTTGGAATTACAGGTTACAAAAGAAGATGGTACCCCTTTAACAAAAACTAATTTAATAAATAATGCACCAGCATTTTTGTTTAAGGAATTAAGGTATGTTCTAAATGGAGTTACTATCGACTCTGTTCGGGATATAGGTATTACTTCCTCAATAAAGGGTTATATGTCTTTTAATGATAATGAAAGTACTAAGCTACAAAATGCCGGATGGTTTCCAAAATCCAATGCTCAAAATATTATGACTGATGATAAGGGAAATGTCGCTCTATGTATTCCTCTTAAATTATACTCAGGATTCTTTGAAGATTATAATAAAATTATTTTAAATTCACAACAAGAATTAATACTCATAAGAAGTAATGATGACACCAATGCTCTTGTCTCAACAGATGAAACAGAAAAACCTAAAATTGCAATAACAAAACTTTGTTGGCGAGTTCCCCATTTAACAGTAGCAATACCTCAAGAATTAGCCCTAACTAAAATAATTGACAAAAATAATGACATTTTACTTACATTTAGAAGTTGGGAACTGGTTGAATATCCTGAATTATTAGAAGCAACAAGACATAACTGGCCAGTTAAAACTTCTACAAAAGTTGAAACACCACGTCATGTTTTAATTGCTTTTCAAAAAAACCGACGAGGAAATATTAAACAAGATATGAGCAAATTTGATCATTGCGGACTAAGAAATATCAACGTTTTTTTAAACTCTGAAAGATATCCATATAATGATCTTCAACTAGATTTTAAAAACAACAAGTTTGCTACTTTATATGAGATGTTTTCCGAATTTCGTCAAATGTATTATAATCATCCTGTAGAGCCAATTTTTAGTCCAAAGGACTTTAAAGACAATGCACCGATTGTTTATATCAACTGTTTACATCAACGAGATTCATTACAAACAGGTCCTGTAACAATGAGAATTGAATTTGAAACAGAGGAAAAAATACCAGCTAAAACTTCAGCATATTGTCTCATAATTCATGATAAAATATTTACCTACAATCCATTAACCAAAATTGTTAAACAACTATAACTTCTATCTCCCCACTCTTCTTTTTAATTACATTTATTTTAAATGTGGTTAAAAAATATTGCAGTTTTAATTGTGTCTTTCGAGGAGAAACAACAGTTTCAATGTAATGACTTCAACTAGAGCCGAAAAAATTGAAACTTTTTAACTAAATTAAAAGCTCTTAAACAACAAATTCAAGAGTATTCTACTCAAAAGTTTGTATTTAAAAAATTCTCTTCATTAAAAATATGAGAGTGGTTTTGGATATTCAAGGATTCAAAGATGAGCGAATAGATTTATTCCAAAAGAAATGGCCACATATGATGGAGTCCGAGTTAGTCACCACATCTTTAAAAAACCTTTTCCATTAAATTGTATTTCACCGGATTTACACAAGCAAGCAGTATGGCTAATAAAGAATCATCACTGCATTAATTGGAATACTGGGTTTACCCCATTACATTATTTTTCAAGTATCATTTTTGTGAAAAAAATGTTTTTTTTTCACAAAAATGTTTTTGTAAACCAAAATATATCATTTATATGTTTTTAATGATTTTGTAAACAAAATGTACGTTTTATTGTTTTATTTTGAGTGTTTTTATAAAAAGTGTGGCTTTTTTTTAACAAAAATGTTTTTGTAAACCAAAATGTACCTTTTACCCCCATTTGCACCACGTTATTTTAAGCTTGGCCTAAGGTTAAGCTTGGCTTATCTTTAAATTTTCTTTGCACCATTCTGAAGAAAGCTTTAAACCGAGTTCAACTTTAAGCCGCCGAATTTGGCGGTTTAAGCCGATGTGGACCAGGCTTAAATAATATAACCTCAAATTTTCTACACTAGCCGGTTTTGAAATTTTTGTAATTTGTGATTTTTGCAAAGAAGTAGGCATTTAGTAGTTAAACAGAGATGGATGCAGATGATTTATTTCTTCTTGAGGATGATCTCGATGTTCTGAATATATTAAATGTCGACTTTCCTAGAAAAATATACCAACGATCTAATTATTATGAGGAAATGGACAACTTAACATTTTATCAAAGATTTCGATTACGAAAACCTACAGCATTAAGTGTCCTGACTGAAATTGAAGACCACGTAACATTTCCCAATGATTTGTAAGTTTTTACAGAGATAACTTGTTGCAGCTAGTATTAAAGAGAATAAAATGTCATCATGTTTTAGGAATAATTGTGTGAGCCCCATAAACCAGTTGTTAACATGCCTAAGATTTTATGCAACAAATGGCCATCTAACTAGCACAGCAGATTTTATGGGTATCCATTATGCTACAGCTTCACGAATCATATATAGGGTTTCAGATGCAATAGCTAGGTTAGCCCCTCAGCATATCAAAATGCAACAAATGAACGAAATTGTTCAAGTATAGAATCAATTTTTTCAAATTGCATCTTTTCCAAGAGTCATAGGCTGTATAGATGGAACACACATTAAAATTCAGTCTCCAGGTAGGTAATACGAACATATGATTTATGTTCATTCTATTATTTATGATATACATACTTTGACGAAAGAAAGTATGGATCTGTTGCAATTAAATAAGACATATTTTTATAAAAAATATTTTTTTCGACAGGTGGGGAAGATCCTGAAGTATTCCGTAATCGAAAAGGATACTTTTCTATAAATACCCAGGTTATAGGAGATCCCAGCCTTAAAATAAGGAATATAGTTGCACGTTGGCCAGGGTCTTCACATGATCAAACAGTCTTTATGAATTCCCGAATACGCACTAGATTTGTAGCAGGTGAATTTCCAAATACCATCTTGCTGGGTAAGTTTTTATGTTCTTATCTCCAGATACCAAACATAAAATACAGAACAGAAATGTATCAATCGGCACATTGATAAACTTAAGAAAATTAAATCTGATAAAAGTAAAAAGTACCAAATATATTTTTAGGTGATGCAGGTTATGCCTTACAACCTTACCTGTTAACCCCTGTTCCAAATCCACTTACAAGAAGTGAGCAGCTGTATAATGAATCTCACATAAGGACAAGGAACAGTATTGAAAGATTGTTCGGTGTCTGGAAACGTAGGTTTCCTGTCCTTGCTTATGGACTTCGTTGCAAGTTAGAAACGACAGTTATGATAATTGTGGCCACAGCGGTACTACACAATATTGCCACTGAGGCAAATGATGGGGATCCACCACTTCCGGAAAATATTAATCAGGAGGAACTTAATTATTTAATTGAGGTCGGCCAAATCCCAGAACCTCCCAATGTCAATCTGGCTAGAGGTGTTATATTACAGGGAAGAATTAATTAATAATTTTTTTGCTAATTTATAATTAATTATTGTAATAGCTGATCTTTTATTTTCTTTATAAATAACATCATTAAATGTCAAATGTGTTTTATTTTTTATTCAATTGCCGCTCTATAAAGTAATTAAAAAACAATTATTTTTATTGTTTCTTTATTAGTAAAGTGCAAACATCAAAAACACAACAAAACCTAAAACTCTAGGATGTACAACAGAAAACCAGGACTTCTAACAACAATCACAATCCCTTTACCTTAAAATATTTTTTTCAGCCATATACCAAAAGTTGTATGTGATTCTAAGGTTATTTTTTACATTAATAAATTCCTGACTGTAGAAAATGTATTTCATAGCCTATACTGCCCTGCTTAGTTAAAATGTCCTATGTACAAAATTTTTATTTTTTAACTTATATTGGCATATATGGTCTTTTTGTCTTAATTTATATCCCTTAAATGTACATAAATATATATTGTACTATGTGCAGAAAATACCAATATCCTAATTATATGCCAATATTAGTTAAAAAATACAAATTTTGTAGTTAGGATCTTTTAACTAAGCAGTATACCTAAATTGAATCCTAAAAATACATTGCTAAGACTTAATAGTTAGTCATTAATTTACTCTTTGCTTTGTTTAGCTCAATTTCTTGCCTCAGTTTTTGTAATTCTAATTTTACTATTTGTACTCTGAACATATGTAGTTCATTAGCATGTCTCTGTTCATTTTGCAGGTTCTCAATTTCGCATTTTCTTTTCTGTAAATCAGATTTAACCAATTCTAATTTTTCCTTATGCAATTCTTCAGCACGTTTATTATCATTTGCTAGCTGTTCAACTTGAGCATTAACAAGGATCAGTCTCTTATCCATTAAAATGTCATATTTTTCCCCAATTGCAGATGATGAAAGGGCTCTAACTGTATTAGTTGCTTGACGAGTATTGCAGCGAGCTGTTCCACTAGCCTAAAATATATATTTTTTTACTAAAAAGTTACACTTATTAAAAAAAAAGTTTAATTTTAAATTAACCATTGCGATTGGCAGAGTATTTTAATGCATTTTAAAAAAACAAATACTCCAATTTATTAATTTATACTTTTTTTTACAAAATGAGGAAAATAAGAAAATTGTATTAACATACCGGGTGTCAATGAATCTATTGGACAAGCCATAAGTTCCACAATAATAGACATCAATATTTAGACTTGGTAGGTAAATGGTATAGAGGAGAGTTTTTGAATATTCCTCACTTTTTGTCTACTTTCATCAATATAAAATATGCTTTTTAAAGATTGACTTATTTAGTCACTTTTTTATTCTTGTTTTAAAAAAATATGCCCTAAATATTGTAAACTTGCAAATAATATTAATAAAATGCCACTCCCATTTGGTATGGCATGGTTTCAGTGTCGGTTTCAGTTCTTTTCTCAGTCTCTTGTTCTTTTTCCTACAATTAAAAATAACTATTTGATATTGTTTTATGCTTAAAAATCACTGATCAACAAAAAAACTTTTTTCGTGTAACAAGAAAAATTTTGGCTAATTCTGTTAGGAATAAGGTCAAGTAGAGAAGAATTAGTAGTCTAACATTTTAGATACGAATAGTTTTATTGTAATATGAATTTTTTTATTTTTCTTAAATTGCAAATTATTTTAACAAAAATTAAATTATTATCAATGATATAATATTAATATAAGTACTTTCTTATGATTTTCTCCTGTATTTTGCGTCAGGAACGTCCCTCTGTAACCCCCAGCAGTAATCAGCCAACATAGTTGGACTCCATTTTCCTTGGTATCGTTTTTCTATGGTAAAAATGTCTTGGTGGAATCTTTCCCCGTGTTCATCACTAACGGCACCCAAGTTTGGGGGAAAAAAGTCTAAATGTGAGTGTAAAAATGTATTTTTAAAGACATATTGCAGCCTAATGCTTTATAATTTTCTAAAAGTTCCTCGACAATAGTTTTATAGTCATTTGATCGATGATTTCCAAGAAAATTTTCAGTGATTTTTATAAATGATTCCCAAGCTGGTTTTTCAAGATCATCGAGTTGTTCTTTGAATATATCATCTTTAATCACTTGCCTAATTTGAGGACCTACAAACACACCCTCTTTAATCTTAGCGTCACTGATTTTAGGGAATTTTTCTTTTAGATATTGAAATCCAGCGCCATTTTTATCCATTGCTTTTACAAAGTTTTTCATTAGGCCAAGTTTTATATGGAGAGGTGGTAAAAATATATCTTTAGGTTGTACTAATGGAGCATGTTTTACATTTTTTATTCCAGGAGTAAGAGATCGTCTTTTGTCCCAATTTTTCTTAACGTAATGGTTCTTCCTATCCCTACTATCCCATTCACAAAGAAAACAACAAAATTTTGTATAACCAAGTTGCAACCCTAATAAAAGGGCTACAACTTTTAAATCTCCGCAAATTTTCCATTTATGTTCGTCATATTGAATCTTTTCTAAAAGAAATTTCATAGTTTCATAGGATTCTTTCATGTTAGCACCATAACCTACTGGTACGGAGGGAAGTTTATTCCCATTGTTTAACAAAACTGCCTTTAAGCTTGTTTTTGACGCATCAATAAATAAACGCCACTCTTCAATTTTGTATTGTATTCCCAAAATATTCATAACACCACAGACATTGTTACAAAATATCAAATCATTATCTTGTGAAAAAAGCTTTTTAAGTCTTCATCTCGATGTCGAAAAAAGTTATTTTTGTATTTGGTTGCAATAAATTCCATCCTTTTAATCGAGATCCTAAAAGTTCTCCTTGTTGTTTAGACAAGTGTAAATCACGAACTAAATCATTAAGATCTCCTTGAGATAATAGGTGTGGCGTTTCTTCCTTGAGACAGATAGATGAAGAAGCAATTTGAAAATCAGGATCAGTACTTTTACTATCTGTTTCCTCTGATTCAGTTGAAAGATCAGAGCGCTGAGGTGGTTCTGGTATAGGTAGATCTTCACTGTGAGGAATCGGTTTTCTGGCAGATGACACATCAGGATACTTAACCTGTTTTTTCGTTTTAATTGTAATGCCTTTTGTATTAGTCAGACAAAAATAACAATTAGTTGAATGGTCTGTCGGTTCCATCCAAATCATCGGAATCCCGAAAGGCATAGATCGAGATCTTTTTTCCCATCCCGTAAGAAGTCCAACACATGTAACACAACAGATGTGAGGAACCCACACTTTATCTTGCTGCCCAACAGGAAAACCAAAATAACTTTCATATAATTTTTTTATTAAAGGTGTTAAATTTCGTCGTTGAGACACAAAAGTAATTTCACCACAAATGTAACAGAACTTGTCAGGATCATTTTTACACTTTCTTGACATTTTTTACGAATCACTTCACTCAGCAAACACAAAACACAGCCACTTTTCTGAAAAATAAAACGCTGAATTAAAAAATAATAAGGAAAAAACAATTAATATTAAATTTTACTGACAATTGCCGGAACGCGGAAACTAGTCCTAATCAAATTAATATACATATGATTTTGTGGAGAGGTTAGGTTGATATTTCGGAATTTTTGCTTACTTTTCTTGTTACAAAATTTTGTTGATCAGTGAAATAGGTTTTAAATTTTTCCAATTGCTTAAAGAGTAGGATATTTGGTAATTGTCAGAAAGTGGGAGCAACTCCGATTTTGATGAAATTTGGTATACGGGGTTTTTCGGGGCGCTGATCACGAATCTGAAAGAATTTTTTTCGGAAACGTTCTGTTTTCGAGATATTCATTATCAGACTTAAGAACCAAAACTAACCTATATTCACTATTTTCCCCCTTCTTTTTGCACTCAATTCTTGAGTTGAAAGCTAAATTGGTACTCAATATTTGATTTCCACTTCTAAAAGCCCCATTTTTCTATTTATTTTACCCATTTTCTCCATAAAATATTAAATCTTCTACTTTAAATCGCAGTAGCTCAGAATTGGCGCCGCAACGGTGAATTTAGGTTAGCTTTGGTTATTAAGTCTGATGATGAATATCTCGAAAACGGAACGTTTCCGAAAAAAATTCTTTCAGATTCGTGATCAGCGCCCCAAAAACCCCTGTATACCAAATTTCATCAAAATCGGAGTTGCTCCCACTTTCTGGACAATTACCGGATATTTAAAACTTACAGTTAAAATCAAGTCTTCTTCAGGTTCTTTATTAATAATCTCAAAAATATGTTCATCATGATTTTCAGCCACTACTACTCTATCTAGGTTCATACGATCATCATCGTATGGCTGCTCCAACCCATAAACTGTTTTTGCGTTTATAATGGATAAAATTAGGTCATAACTTTCATCCTTTGCTATTTTGGGAGCAGGGCCTCCACCAGTCAGAACTAATTGATGTTTTTCCTCAGCAACTTGTTTCCTGACTTCCTTTTTTTTATTCTCATAGAATTTCCTCAAGCAGGAGGCTGAGCGGTACGTATTATTAGGTGACGTTGAATTAAAATCTCGAGCAATTTGTATCCAGGCTTGGTTCTTTTCTTCAATGGAAGTTCGATCAGTCTTCTTGTCTTCCACTATATGTTTATACTTTGTAGCTATAAGATTAAGAAGTTTACTTTTTTCACCCAACGTAAAATTGGGTGCTCTTTTGCCTGCTACAATGTCCTTTTCTGAGGACATGGTGTAAAATCGACTTGTACAAAATTATTATTAATATTAACACTGGAGATCACAAAACAAATGACAACAATTAAAAAACTTAGGTTAAAGGGACTGCATAATACCAACGATATATTGAAATTCCCCAAAATAATCACTAAACCTGACAATGTTGCCGGCTTTATGCTCCGCTTAACAAAGCTCGTCCTTTGTTGTGTCGGTGCAAGCCATCGAAAGATAAGCCAAGGTATCACATTTGAGCCAGCTTAGTTAATCCGAGATTGACTAATAAATGGTGCAAATGGGGTTAATAATGCAACATTAATTAAATAAATATATTTATTAGACTATACAGTGTTTCAATTTGTTCCATGTTATCTAAAATAAAAAGAATATTTATAAATAATAAAATTAACAAACAGATTATATATTTGTTTAACATTTTTTTAATGCACAAATACATGAAAATATTTTTTGAATGCGTAAATCTTATTTTTAGAAATAAAAGTTTCTTATCGACATTCTTCTTCAAGCAATATTGTAGGGCTAAAAGGACACAACCACCACCTTCAAAATAAGGAATTTTTTACCTGAGGTATTAGTAGTATAATGGGTTGGTTACAGAATAGAAATTCAGTTTAATCTAAACCTTATTGGTGTTAGCAAGTGTTTTTAAGTTTTTTAAGTTTTTTCCAAGTTTTTTTCCAAGTTTTTTTCAATTTTTTAAAAATGAGTCAAGACAGTTTACTCAGAGCATTAAGTCTTGGGGAGTCCAGCCAGACCGCATTAGATGAGGAAATGGCGATGATGAATATACCAGTGGACGAGCTTTTTGATGATCGGATGCCGCCATCAGAAAGCCAGGAAGAGGACAACGCCATAGAGGGCATTTATAAGGCATTCCCTATAAAAAGGCAAGGTGCTGAACAAGCACAACACACAACACAAATTAAAGTGTTAGATAATGTGGTGGTGCGGCCGGCAATTCCCATTTAAAAAAAATGCTTATTGCTCCGAGGGGTGCCAAAAATAAAATTTTAAATTCGGTCGCTGGAGCTTCCAAGTCGTGTGGTAGTGCGGCACTATCGCCCGAAAATAAATCGGTAAACAGTGCAAAACGAAAAAGCCCTCCTAGCAAAAACGTGGCATCTGGGAGCAAAAAGGGCCGCAAACAGCCGCCCAAAACTTTCAACGATGCCTCTGCCGGCCCCTCAAGTCAGCCAGAATGGCTTAATGAGGTGCGATGCCCGAGGCGTCGGGCGAATTTGGCGGCAACGGCAAAAGATGCGGCCCAACTTTACCGCTCCCATCAAAACAAACAAAAAGAAATAAATGATGTAGAGCAGAAAATGCTAAAAATAAAAGCCGAGTGGAAGAAACAAGAGGAGCTTCTTGTGAAATTAAAACGAGAGGCTGCTCTAGAACGACAAGATTTGTCGTTCTATCGAAAACTCGGCTTGCTGGGAGGGGAATAAACATTAAAAAACAATAAAGTGTGTGTGTGTGTGTGTTAGTGACATATTTAGAACATTTTTTATATATATTTTAATTTTATTTTTTAGTTTATGTGTAGTGGGATAGATTAGTTTTAGATTATATATATATTTTTTTAATCCTTATTTAGTTCAGCTGTAGTTTTACTAAAGTAAAGTATTTTTTTATCATAACTTTAGTTTAGTTCTGGTTAGTGTTTAAGATTAAATTTTTTTTAATTAGGTATGGTATGGTTGTTTTTAGATTGTATTTTTTAACGTAATTTTAATATTGGCACGGTAAAGTAGGTAGTTTTTAGATTGTATTTTTATCATTTTAGATCGTATTTTTAACAAAAATGTTTATTGTAAACCTAAATATAGCATTTTTTATATGTTAAAATATATTTTATCGTATGTACGTTTTATTGGTTAATTTTAGTGTATGTACGTCTTATTTTCAGTGTTTTGTAAAAAAATTGTTTTTTTACCAAAAATGTTTTTTGTAAACCAAAATATAACGTCCCTGTTATTACGAAGGGGTCTATCTCGATTTTAACAACTATACCGTTGACACTTTAGATCGTATTTTTAACAAAAATGTTTTTTGTAAACCTAAATATAGCATTTGTATGTTTTTATATGTTAAAATATCTTTTATCGTATGTACGTTTTATTGTTTAATTTTAGTGGATGTACGTCTTATTTTCAGTGTTTTGTAAAAAAATTGTTTTTTTACCAAAAATGTTTTTTGTAAACCAAAATATAACGTCACTGTTATTACGAAGGGGTCTATCTCGATTTTAACAAATATCGAAATAGACCCTTTCGTAATAACAGCGACGATATCATTTATATGTTTTTGATGATTATGAAAACAAAATGTACGTTGTATTGTTTTATTTTAGAGTTTTTGTAAAAAGTGTGGCTTTTTCCTTTAACATAAATATTTTTGTAAACCAAAATGTACTTTTTAATGTAACATTTATTAAATAAATATATTTATTAGACTGTGCAGTGTTTCAATTTACCCCATGTTATCCAAAAAAAAGAATATTTATGAATAATAAAATTAACAAACAAATTTTATACTTGTTTAACCTTTTTCAATGCACAAATACATGAAAATATTTTTAAAACATATCCTTATAAAATACCACGTTTTATAATTTTGTAAAGACCAGGTCGTATCTGGTACCTGACACCTGTTTGGGGTTTTATGGGTAAAAGTCCCGTTAAAAAATATACAAAAGGCAGGCAAAATATTCAGAATCAGCTTTGCATTCGATAAAAACAAGTCCTTTAATAAGATTTGCACATTTTCAAAATATTTTTTTCATGTATATCTCTGTATGTGTCATAGGTAGGTCTACAATATTCCTAGAAAAACTAATATTTCTAAAAAAAACTATAAGACTTACACATTAAAAAATATATTTATTTGAAAAAGGGTTAAACAAGTATAGAAATCCTAAAAGTTGAGATACAGAAAAATAAAAATGACTAAAAAATGTTGACCGAATTAAAACAGAAAAATATTTTTGTAAAACGAAAAATAGAAAAAAAATTACCAAAATTTTTACAATTGTTATTTTGTACTACTAATTTGTGGGATAGCCACTAATCAATAGCTTTATTAAATAAATATATTTATGTTATCCACAATAAAAAAGAATTAATAAGCATAATTATAAATAATAAAATTAACAAACGCAGATTTAGGATTTCCATACTTGTTTAAGCTTTCAAATAATAATTTTTATAGGTGTGCAAATACCTCTTACATATTTTTTATTTTAAATGTGTACAGAGATAAAAAATATGTTTTTAAAAATAATATTATGATCTAAAGAGGGCTTTGCTTTACTTCATTATAAGTAGTCTGGAAGAGATTATAGAAACCTGTGGTGACTGACCGATCGATATCCACGGCCTTCTAGTAACCTGTAACGCTTTGATGCAAAATACAAGTGGTGGCTGACCGATCGATATCCGCGGTCTTCTAGTTACCTGTAACGCTGTTTTATTATTTTTTATTATAATACTTCCGTGTGCCGATTTCTTTTAAGTTCAAATACCAATTGAGAGTAATATATAATGTGCAAGCTTCAGATGTATATACAGTGGCCACTGTATGTACGATGACGCTTATGTGTAGTGGAAAAACGCTGGACAGCGGGGGTAGAAAAGGGGCTAGTGGAGTAGGGGGCTGTTCAGCGGCTTTTCACTACACATAGGTAAATTGCCGCAAAATGTTTTGTTGTTTTTGCTGATAAAAAATACTTAGAATGATGGAACCTTTATTTTGTTTAAAAGTTGAGAGGTTCTTCGCTAGGTGTTAATTATATTTTGCTCTCTTTGTTTACAAACGTACTGGGAGGTTTTGGTGTTACTTTTTAGTATTTTAGTCATTGGACCTTTATATATGTTTAGTTTTTACTGTTTACAGTTAAATTGAGTAGTTATTAGTACTGCAGTTACAAAAATTTTAAAACCTGTAAACAGGGGTCACTGACTTTTGGATATTTTTTTTACGGGGAATTTACGTTTAAATCGTTATTAAGGGTAAGATACAATTTTTTTATGTTTTTTTAGTGATTTTATTTTATGGTATGCAAGTATTGGTTTATTTTGTCAGATAAAAAAATATTATTGTAAAAAGAAGACACCACAAACATAAGCTATTTTGTCGGACAAATATAAAAATTGAGCGCTCCCTATTAAAAAGTTTATCTTCCTTGGGAGCCTACATGATGGAGGTTCGAATCTCACAGATAGTAGCAAACTTCTATTGATTGATTTAAATTTTATTTTTATTTGTAAGCCGTTTTTTATTCATTTTTTATTTATATTCATTTGTAAGCCGTTTTAAGGTTATCATTGTTTAGAGTTTATTCAAAATTTGTTTAACCTTTAAAAAAAACGAAAAGTTTTGAAGGTTATACAATTTTTTAAAGGTTAAAAGACCTACAAAACTTTGCACCCTTGAAATGATCTTGTCCCTGACTGCGGGTTTGCCCTTGGAAATACATTGGGACACATATAAATATATGTATCACCATGGTGGTTTAATCAGTTCGTCTTATAAGTTTTAGCATTCAAAATGGATACAAGTACAAGTACTAATAATAATAATAAACGTCAAGTTGCCGTAGTTCAACCTTTTTCTATCAATGGTGCACAAATGTGTGTAAGGTGTGACGAATATAAAAAATTGTTGGGATGTTGGGGCTATGCGAAACGTGCAGGCCAATTACACGTGGAGAGTCCCCAATTTCCATTAATTCGTCACCTCCAGCATCACCACCACCATCCGATGATGAGTCGGAACGACAAATATCAATCCATGAGTCAGACGTAGGATATACGGATACGTCGGAGGAGGAGTCTTTTCGGCCAGAGGATAATGATGGTGGCGACCTAGAGGATAATGCTGATGACGACCCCGACCACGTAATGATGTGGTCCCTACCAACAACACGCACTCGCGAGGAATTCCGCACATTGGGTTTTCGCGTCGACATGGATACGTCCGACGAGGAGACGTAATGTGGTAACTCGCGAGCCTTTTTACTTTTAGACACTAGTTTTAGAATTATTTGTATATTCTTTTTTACATTCTAGTATTTTTTTGTTTTTTTTTAAGTTTTAGGTTTTTTCCCAAAATAATCACTAAACCTGACAATGTTGCCGGCTTTATGCTCCGCTTAACAAAGCTCGTCCTTTGTTGTGTCGGTGCAAGCCATCGAAAGATAAGCCAAGGTATCACATTTGAGCCAGCTTAGTTAATCCGAGATTGACTAATAAATGGTGCAAATGGGGGTTAATAATGCAACATTAATTAAATAAATATATTTATTAGACTATACAGTGTTTCAATTTGTTCCATGTTATCTAAAATAAAAAGAATATTTATAAATAATAAAATTAACAAACAGATTATATATTTGTTTAACATTTTTTTAATGCACAAATACATGAAAATATTTTTTTGAATGCGTAAATCTTATTTTTAGAAATAAAAGTTTCTTATCGACATTCTTCTTCAAGCAATATTGTAGGGCTAAAAGGACACAACCACCACCTTCAAAATAAGGAATTTTTTACCTGAGGTATTAGTAGTATAATGGGTTGGTTACAGAATAGAAATTCAGTTTAATCTAAACCTTATTGGTGTTAGCAAGTGTTTTTAAGTTTTTTAAGTTTTTTCCAAGTTTTTTCCAAGTTTTTTTCAATTTTTTAAAATGAGTCAAGACAGTTTACTCAGAGCATTAAGTCTTGGGGAGTCCAGCCAGACCGCATTAGATGAGGAAATGGCGATGATGAATATACCAGTGGACGAGCTTTTTGATGATCGGATGCCGCCATCAGAAAGCCAGGAAGTGGACAACGCCATAGAGGGCATTTATAAGGCATTCCCTATAAAAAGGCAAGGTGCTGAACAAGCACAACACACAACACAAATTAAAGTGTTAGATAATGTGGTGGTGCGGCCGGCAATTCCCATTTAAAAAAAATGCTTATTGCTCCGAGGGGTGCCAAAAATAAAATTTTAAATTCGGTCGCTGGAGCTTCCAAGTCGTGTGGTAGTGCGGCACTATCGCCCGAAAATAAATCGGTAAACAGTGCAAAACGAAAAAGCCCTCCTAGCAAAAACGTGGCATCTGGGAGCAAAAGGGCCGCAAACAGCCGCCCAAAACTTTCAACGATGCCTCTGCCGGCCCCTCAAGTCAGCCAGAATGGCTTAATGAGGTGCGATGCCCGAGGCGTCGGGCGAATTTGGCGGCAACGGCTAAAGATGCGGCCCAACTTTACCGCTCCCATCAAAACAAACAAAAAGAAATAAATGATGTAGAGCAGAAAATGCTAAAAATAAAAGCCGAGTGGAAGAAACAAGAGGAGCTTCTTGTGAAATTAAAACGAGAGGCTGCTCTAGAACGACAAGATTTGTCGTTCTATCGAAAACTCGGCTTGCTGGGAGGGGAATAAACATTAAAAAACAATAAAGTGTGTGTGTGTGTGTGTGTGTTAGTGACATATTTAGAACATTTTTTATATATATTTTAATTTTATTTTTTAGTTTATGTGTAGTGGGATAGATTAGTTTTAGATTATATATATATTTTTTTAATCCTTATTTAGTTCAGCTGTAGTTTTACTAAAGTAAAGTATTTTTTTATCATAACTTTAGTTTAGTTCTGGTTAGTGTTTTAGATTAATTTTTTTTAATTAGGTATGGTATGGTTGTTTTTAGATTGTATTTTTTAACGTAATTTTAATATTGGCACGGTAAAGTAGGTAGTTTTTAGATTGTATTTTTATCATTTTAGATCGTATTTTTAACAAAAATGTTTATTGTAAACCTAAATATAGCATTTGTATGTTTTTATATGTTAAAATATATTTTATCGTATGTACGTTTTATTGGTTAATTTTAGTGTATGTACGTCTTATTTTCAGTGTTTTGTAAAAAAATTGTTTTTTTTTACCAAAAATGTTTTTTGTAAACCAAAATATAACGTCACTGTTATTACGAAGGGGTCTATCTCGATTTTAACAACTATACCGTTGACACTTTAGATCGTATTTTTAACAAGTTTTAGAATTATTTGTATATTCTTTTTTTACATTTTAGTATTTTTTTTGTTTTTTTTTTAACTTTTAGGTTTTTTCCCAAAATAATCACTAAACCTGACAATGTTGCCGGCTTTATGCTCCGCTTAACAAAGCTCGTCCTTTGTTGTGTCGGTGTAAGCCATCGAAAGATAAGCCAAGGTATCACATTTGAGCCAGCTTAGTTAATCCGAGATTGACTAATAAATGGTGCAAATGGGGGTTAATAATGCAACATTAATTAAATAAATATATTTATTAGACTATACAGTGTTTCAATTTGTTTCATGTTATCTAAAATAAAAAGAATATTTATAAATAATAAAATTAACAAACAGATTATATATTTGTTTAACATTTTTTTAATGCACAAATACATGAAAATATTTTTTGAATGCGTAAATCTTATTTTTAGAAATAAAAGTTTCTTATCGACATTCTTCTTCAAGCAATATTGTAGGGCTAAAAGGACACAACCACCACCTTCAAACTAAGGAATTTTTTACCTGAGGTATTAGTAGTATAATGGGTTGGTTACAGAATAGAAATTCAGTTTAATCTAAACCTTATTGGTGTTAGCAAGTGTTTTTAAGTTTTTAAGTTTTTTCCAAGTTTTTTTCCAAGTTTTTTCAAATTTTTTCAATATTTTAAAATGAGTCAAGACAGTTTACTCAGAGCATTAAGTCTTGGGGAGTCCAGCCAGACCGCATTAGATGAGGAAATGGCGATGATGAATGTACCAGTGGACGAGCTTTTTGATGATCGGATGCCGCCATCAGAAAGCCAGGAAAAGGACAACGCCATGGAGGGCATTTATAAGGCATTCCCTATAAAAAGGCAAGGTGCTGAACAAGCACAACACACAACACAAATTAAAGTGTTAGATAATGTGGTGGTGCGGCCGGCAATTCCCATTTAAAAAAAATGCTTATTGCTCCGAGGGGTGCCAAAAATAAAATTTTAAATTCGGTCGCTGGAGCTTCCAAGTCGTGTGGTAGTGCGGCACTATCGCCCGGGTAAACAGTGCAAAACGAAAAAGCCCTCCTAGCAAAAACGTGGCATCTGGGAGCAAAAAGGGCCGCAAACAGCCGCCCAAAACTTTCAACGATGCCTCTCCCGGCCCCTCAAGTCAGCCAGAATGGCTTAATGAGGTGCGATGCCCGAGGCGTCGGGCGAATTTGGCGGCAACGGCAAAAGATGCGGCCCAACTTTACCGCTCCCATCAAAACAAACAAAAAGAAATAAATGATGTAGAGCAGAAAATGCTAAAAATAAAAGCCGAGTGGAAGAAACAAGAGGAGCTTCTTGTGAAATTAAAACGAGAGGCTGCTCTAGAACGACAAGATTTGTCGTGCTATCGAAAACTCGGCTTGCTGGGAGGGGAATAAACATTAAAAAACAATAAAGTGTGTGTGTGTGTTAGTGACATATTTAGAACATTTTTTTATATACAGGATGTTCAGTTAAGGGTGTACACTATCTATATCTCAAGAACCCTTGACCTCAGGCAATTGGCAAAAAAAAATTATAACAAAAATGGCAACGAGGAATCGTCCAAAAATATTTTTAACTTTGCAATGTGGCCGTAAGAGGGCGCAACTGTCAAAATAATAATACAAATTTAAAATTAGACCAAAATTTCCAAATTAAGATATAAGTTTGATAACGCCATTGGAAAGCTGAGTAAATTTTCTATGAATTCGGCTTAAACCAAATTTTAATTGGATCAATAATAAGGATGGGGAAAACAAATGAATGTTGTCATATTTAAATCGCTATATCTTGAAAACTTCTTAACCAATTTTAATGAACAAGGTGTCATATGAAAGAATATTTTCATCTCTTTTAATAAACTTTTACAGTGACATAAGTTAGTTTTAAAAAATAAGTTAGATGGCGCTGTTCGCTGTTGTTAGAGTTTTCATCAATTTTTTCTAAAATATCAAATGGATCGGTATGCTTTACCTTACAAATTGTAAGAGTGAACAATAAAATCTACATTTCGGCGAAAACCGCATTTCGATATCTTTATTCGTTTCGGAGTTATTGCCAAATAACTGGTGATAATAGAAGCAAAAACAAAAAAACGAGTTTATTTTATTTTTATTGTGTAAATTTCTTAACCAATTTTAATTAACAACATGTCAATATGAAAGACAATTTACAACAGACAACAGGTAACAAGTAACAAAAACAAAATTCTGAGAAAAATTGGGCACTTATTTGATGTGTTCGAAATGCTTTCCATCATTCTGAATACAGCGGTGCAGCCTTTGTTGTGTTGACGATACAGCAGTTTCAATTTCCGCCACGGAGATGCTGTTTATAGCCATTCTAATTCTCTCGATCATATTTTCTCGTGTTGTTGGTCGAGTTTTGTAAACGAGATCTTTTATTCTACCCCATAAATAAAAATCGAGACAAGTTAAGTCCGGAGACCTAGCTGGCCAAGGAAATAAACTTCCTCTTCCAATCCACCGGAAAGGGAATTGCTGGTCAAGGTAGTGACGCACCTGGTTTGCAAAATGGGCAGGACACCCATCGTGTTGAAACCATAAATTTCTTCTTGTCGCGAGGGTCACGTTTTCTAATAACTGTGGCATATCATCAATTAAAAACTGAAGGTATAATTCACCATTTAGAGCTCTATCAAAGATAAAAGGGCCGATAATCTTTCCTTCAACAATTCCGCACCATACATTCACTGTCCAACGATGTTGATGGTCAACTTCACGCATCCAGTGAGGATTATTATCACTCCAGTAATGCATGTTGTGTAGGTTAACTGTACCATTGCTGGTAAATGAGGCTTCATCCGTCCATAGCACTTTATCCAAAAACGACGATCGTCCCTTATCATGTTAAGAAGCCAATGACAATAATTTAAGCGGTTGTCGAAATCCGTGTCCAGTAAAGCCTGGTGCAAAACAATATGATATGGATGCATGTTAAAATCCGTCAGTATTTTATGAATGGAACCAACTGAAAGTCCCAAATCCCTGGAAATTTCGCGAATACTAGCATGTGGATCAACATTGATATAAGCTAAAACGTTTATGATATTCGTCTCATTTCTGACTCTGCGATACCTTATTTGAGCCGAATGTGGTTGGACTCTGCCCGTTTCTCTAAGTCGCCTTGCTAAACGAGTAAACACGTGCCTGGAATGATGCGCCTGATTAGGGTACTGCAAAGCATACTCTCTTGAAGCTCTGGCTGCATTTTGAAAACACTCAAAATACACACGTAACATATGAAATGCTTCTTCATTTGTAAGCGGCATTTTTACTTTAATAGCGGAAATAAGAAGAAAATTACTTTGACAAGACAACAAACAAATCAAAATGACAGTTACTGCTTTTATTGCCATGACAACTAGACGCAATGTTTTTATTGTTTTTCATGGCTGGCTGTGACAGAACAAGAAGGCAAATAAAAAATAAGAACGCATTACCTCGTGGTTCGATATTAGTTACAATTAGTTCAAGTCAGTTAAAAATTTTTAATCTGGATATTAAGCAGACCTTTTATATGCTATAATTAAATCCATATTTCATTTATTTGTTAGATACTAACTACATTAAACTCGTTTTTTTTGTTTTTGCTTCTATTATCACCAGTTATTTGGCAATAACTCCGAAACGAATAAAGATATCGATATGCGGTTTTCGCCGAAATGTAGATTTTATTATTCACTCTTACAATTTGTAAGGTAAAGCATACCGATCCATTTGATATTTTAGAAAAAATTGAGGAAAACTCTAACAACAGCGAACAGCGCCATCTAACTTATTTTTTTAAAACTAACTTATGTCACTGTAAAAGTTTATTAAAAGAGATGAAAATATTCTTTCATATGACACCTTGTTCATTAAAATTGGTTAAGAAGTTTTCAAGATATAGCGATTTAAATATGACAACATTCATTTGTTTTCCCCATCCTTATTATTGATCCAATTAAAATTTGGTTTAAGCCGAATTCATAGAAAATTTACTCAGCTTTCCAATGGCGTTATCAAACTTATATCTTAATTTGGAAATTTTGGTCTAATTTTAAATTTGTATTATTATTTTGACAGTTGCGCCCTCTTACGGCCACATTGCAAAGTTAAAAATATTTTTGGACGATTCCTCGTTGCCATTTTTGTTATAATTTTTTTTTGCCAATTGGCTGAGGTCAAGGGTTCTTGAGATATAGATAGTGTACACCCTTAACTGAACACCCTGTATATTTTAATTTTATTTTTAGTTTATGTGTAGTGGGATAGATTAGTTTTAGATTATATATTAGGGTGGAGCGAAAATTTTTTTTCATAATTCCGTAAAGCCTATATGTGGAAAACTTGCCCTTTACTACCAGTATTTACCACAAAAATCTGGGGTCAATCAAAATAAAACTTGTACTGCCCAAACAGCTTTGAAAATTAGCATTTACCCAATATTAAAAAAATAAAAATTATTTTGTTTTACTGTCGCTAATATCCTATCAAATGCTATTACTGAATGTTTACGTAATAGAAGTATTAGAAAACGTTTTCAGAACTAAATAACGACCCAATATAACGACCTTGCAAAAAATACTGCGTGCGTTTTGACTCCAGCTCGGCGCCAACGAGGCAAACCTGTGTCCACGAACTCCTTCGCAACAAATCGGTTGAGGTCGTAGAGTCACGAATGGTCTACGGGCTGATTTATATTGACGAATTGTTTTAGTTGCTTTGCAGCATTAGAGCAGTTGGCGTCATTGCGCTCGTATGCAAAAATGTCTTTTACGCGACGTGATTCATTGTGCCCTGTGTTTGGTTTACCAAAACCATTTGAGAACAATGTGTTGCCGACCTACGCGGATGTTATAAAATATTATTTATATCTTCGACAAGAACTTGTACAACAACAAAATAAACAAAGACCTAGTTTTGCCGATGATGTGTGTTCCCCTTTAATAAAAGACTTAAAAAACTTGTGGCAGAAAAGTTCCATTTGTGTTGTATCAGACCAACAAATATTACATAAAATTCGAGAATATCACAGTAAATATCGTAATATTATGAAACGATTGAAAAAGGACAGTAAAATTAATAATTCAAAACAGGTTGTTTTGTTTAGAGAATTGGCTGAGAAGAAACTTTTGATATATCTTTATGCAAATGTAAAGACTTTTTAAGCTGTTCTTGCAAAACAAAAGTGCCTGTAATTGAACGTGAATTTCTAGCCGACCAGAGAACCTCGCGAAAAATGTTTATCGGTACAGTTGATCAAAAAACTACAAAAGTACTCGAAAAGAGATGGAAGCGTAAAAATAAAACAGAAGAAAGGCGGATTAGTTATGAACAGTACAAAGAATCTGCAGGAGGAAGACCATACCAATCAGTTCAATCGAATCTAGAAGAAGAGAATTCAAGCAGCAATTCATCAAAAGAAAATGCTATTAAAGCAGAAGCTATCGTGAATACTCCTTCAACTTCTCAGATGAGAATAACAGGCATGTGACAGAACGGGTGTTTCAGATCGGGCAGCAGCAATTCTTGTTAGTGCAGCATTAAAAGATATGGGACTAGTTACTTCAGAGGATTCATCGAAAATTGTTGATCGCAGCAAAATTCGAAGAGAAAGGACAAAAGCCCGAGTAGACCTCAAGAGAAAACACAAAGAGGAAGGTTCTAAATTAGTATATGGGATATATTTTGATGGAAGAAAAGATCAGACGTTAGTTCAAACTAGTAGAACAAGGAATTTCGTCCAAGATAACGAAGATTGTGGAGCAACCTTACAACCTACAAATTTTAAAAGAATAGAAATTACTTTGCCTAAAATCACTGCTGATCAACTTAGCACCGACCAACAATACCTATATGAAATTTGTAATGCCATTTCAAAAGGATGCATCTCTTTCAACTTGTCGAAAAGGAACCCAGGTAAAATGGCTCATTCCAGATGGCTTACGACCGCTAACCGGATTTTACGATTATATGTCTCCACAGTAAAACCATCACAAAATCTAAGTATTCTAACAGAATATGTGATGAAAGTATATGCCACCACATGGTTTAAAATCAAAATCCAACCATCATGTCGATATGGGAGCCAGCATTTATTTGGTATGATTAAAAAATCAAGATTTTTACCGAAAGATTTAAGAAAAATTGTAGACCCAGTTATTCAAAGGAACGGCTATTTTGGTCATCCTGAAAATATATTATTGGCTATGTTGGCTGATAGTCGCAAAACAGTGAGAGAATTAGGACTCAGAAGATTATTGAAATGTAGAAAAACAGCAAACCAACAAGAAATACGGGAATTCAAATTGCCAGCTTTAAATTTTGAAGCTGAAGACTACATAGATATGATTGACTGGCAGTCGACAACAATAACAGAACCTCCCCTAACAAAACGTATTTCCAATGAAGATTTGGAAAAAATGATTTCAGATGTTCCAGCGGAAACTAAAATATTAAAATTTCCATGCCACACGCAAGCAGTAGAAAGGTGTATCAAACTAGTAACAGAAGCGTCAGTTGCTGTATGTGGAAATACAGCAAGGGATGGATTTATAAGAGCACGAATTGCTTCTAGAGATAGTTTGTCAGTATTTGAGACAAAAAGTCAATACCTTCAAGTTTTTAATGTAAATTAGTCACAAAATGACATAAAAGGGTGGGAGGGCGGTGGAACTCGATATGCAGCTACCTACACGCGGTGAGTTCGGGGTTATTTGCATCAAAAATGCATTCATTTCAGATTTTTGAGCGAAGAGCTGCATTACAACAATAAAAAGAAAATACATTTATACGTTTGAAATTTCATGGTCAAATGGGCAGTAAGATGAAAACATTTTGAGCCACTTTTTTTTTTTTCTAGAATACACCATTGTATTATGCAACTTTTCCACATATAGGCCAATTGATTTAAGAATTTTTGTTTTTTGATGCAGTTTTCACTCCACCCTATTATATATATATTTTTTTAATCCTTATTTAGTTCAGCTGTAGTTTTACTAAAGTAAAGTATTTTTTATCATAACTTTAGTTTAGGTCTGGTTAGTGTTTTAGATTAATTTTTTTAATTAGGTATGGTATGGTTGTTTTTAGATTGTATTTTTATCATTTTAGATCGTATTTTTAACAAAAATGTTTATTGTAAACCTAAATATAGCATTTGTATGTTTTTTATATGTTAAAATATATTTTATCGTAGGTACGTTTCATTGGTTAATTTTAGTGTATGTACGTCTTATTTTCAGTATTTTGTAAAAAAATTGCTTTTTTTACCAAAAATGTTTTTTGTAAACCAAAATATAACGTCACTGTTATTACGAAGGGGTCTATCTCGATTTTAACAACTATACCGTTGACACTTTAGATCGTATTTTTAACAAAAATGTTTTTGTAAACCTAAATATAGCATTTGTATGTTTTTTATATGTTAAAATATCTTTTATCGTATGTACGTTTTAATGTTTAATTTTAGTGTATGTACGTCTTATTTTCAGTGTTTTGTAAAAATGTTTTTTTTTACCAAAAATGTTTTTTGTAAACCAAAATATAACGTCACTGTTATTACGAAGGGGTCTATCTCGATTTTAACAAATATCGAAATAGACCCTTTCGTAATACCAGCGACGATATAATTTATATGTTTTTGATGATTATGAAAACAAAATGTACGTTGTATTGTTTTATTTTAGAGTTTTTGAAAAAAGTGTGGCTTTTTCCTTTAACATAAATATTTTTGTAAACCAAAATGTACTTTTTAATGTAACATTTATTAAATAAATATATTTATTAGACTGTGCAGTGTTTCAATTTACCCCATGTTATCAAAAAAAAAAAAAGAATATTTATGAATAATAAAATTAACAAACAAATTTTATACTTGTTTAACCTTTTTCAATGCACAAATACATGAAAATATTTTTAAAACATATCCTTATAAAATACCACGTTTTATAATTTTGTAAAGACCAGGGGCTCTATTCCACTATTATATTACGCCTCGTTTCGTAAAAAGACAACCATGTAGTATCCTCGCTATGCGTTGAGTCTCACACAATTTCAAAGTAAACAAGCCACCGCCCGCTCTCCTCCTGTGCCTGGTCTCCTCAGTCTTCTTTTGTGTGTCGAGTCGAGCACAGTGTGTCCTAGTTAAAATTTTTACGCGATGCCGAAACATAAAAAACGACGTCGTAGCCGGAGCCGCTCAAGAAGCCGTTCCCGGGAAAGCAAGTGGCTAGAATCGAAATTAGCAGCGATGCAAAAACAACTTGATGAATTAAGTGCAGCTGCACCACGACGTTCCGATGCGGTTAGCATAGAGCCGTTTCATGAAGTTGCGTCATCGGTGGATTATGATCATGGGTTATCGCCTCGACATTCTCTACAGGGTGTTGATGATTCTAAATTTTCTGGTAAGTGCAGAAAAAATTTAATTACATATTTACTATTTTTTAAAGACAACTTAGTTGTCAAATGTTTAAAAATTAGGTTGTTTTTGGTAACAACTAGAAAGTGCTCACAATATAGGTTGTTTTTGGTAACAACTTAAAAATTTTATAGCATAGTTGTTTTTGGTAACAACTTAGGGATGCTTAAAGTAAAGGTTGTTTTTTGGTAACAACTTAAATATGTTTACAACATAGTTGTTTTTGGTAAAAACTTAAATTTGTTTATAGCATAGTTGTTTTTGGTAACAACTTAGGGATGCTTAAAGTAAAGGTTGTTTTTTTGTAACAACTTAAATATGCATAGGTGTTGTTGGTAACGACTTAAAGGTGCTTACAGTAAAAGTTGTTTCTGGTAACAACTTATATATGTTTATAACATAGTTGTTTTTGGTAACAACTTATATGTGTTTTATTGAAAAACATACCATATAATTTTTAGTTATTAAAAGAACTAAAAAACATATCTAACAGTATACTTTCTTTTACCTTAGATCTTTTGGAAACGGATGGAAATAAAGAGAACTCTCCCCTTCACGATAATGCTTCTTTAGAAGTAATCGAACCCGATTTAGAAAATGATCTTCTTCAGGTTTTGGGTGCTGTTCCAGATCAAAGCTCTAAGAATGGTCCGCCTTTGCATACAGCCATTGCAAAACGTTGGTGTGCTTTATTAAAAAATGGTTTAGATAGCGCAACAAGGCAGGAGATTTTAAACAAATATCAGGTTCCCGAAAATCTCTTGGATTTACAAATTCCTCAACTAAATCCAGAAATATCGGCCGCAATTTCTGCACAAGTCGCACGCAGAGATGAGCGACTAGTTCAAAAACAACAACATTTAAACTCTGTTATATCAGCTATTGGTCAAGCCGTTTCCCTTTTATTGCTACACAAAGGGGAGGGGGCCAAAAATGTATAGAGCTGCTTAGCGATGCTGGACGCTTACTCTGTGACTTAAGTCATACTGAAACAACTACTAGAAGGGACCTTATTTCTATAAATCTAAACAAAGATTTAAAAGAAACGCTTTCAGGTGCTCCTGTTGATAAATATTTATTTGGGGTAACACTAGAAGAGCGTCTTAAAACAGCCAAAAATTTGGAGAAGTCGTGTCAGGACTTAAAACTTACTAAACCACAAACATTAAAAAAGCCGTTACAGCCTTTAAACACCAAGAGTCCAATTCGGCCAATGAAGGGAGCACGGATTGGACAGCAGTTCAAAAGTACTCCCTACCAACGTCCAGCAATGACTTATCATCGGAACACTCATCGCTACAAAAATCATCAAAAGGACACGGTTCGGGGAGCTTACAGAACAAAGACATCGAGTCAACAATATCCTTACAAACAGTAAAGGTTGGTAGAATAAACTTATTTTTAAAAGAATGGTCTATGTTAACATCGGACAAAGTAGTTTTGTCCTATGTTTTAGGACTTAAAATTCCCTTTTTGAAAAAGCCTATTCAAAAATTAATTCCTTGTGAGCCTAAGTGGACTGTATCTGAGAAAAACACAATAGCAAGATCTATTAATATTTTATTAGATACAGGGGCTATCAGTGAAGTACAACCTTGTAAATCACAATATATATCAAAAATATTTTTAGTTCCGAAATCTGATGGTAGTCATCGGTTAATCCTTAATCTTAAGTCTCTAAATAGATACATATGGAATGCACATTTTAAACTTGAGGATCACAGAACAGTGACAAAAATTTTATACCAGGATTGCTTTATGGCAACATTAGATTTAACAAATGCATACCATATGGTACCTATTTTTAAACCACATAGGAAGTATTTGAGATTTGCTTTTAACAATAAACTCTATCAATACAACTGTATGCCTTTTGGCTTAAATTGCGCACCATTGGTTTTTACAAAACTAATGAAACCGGTTTTGTCTTATCTTAGAAATAGGGGTTTCTTTCAGTTTTGTATCTAGACGATTTTTTGTTACTTGGTAGCTCTTCCTTAGATTGTATGGCCAATGTTACTAGTACGATTCAAATTCTAGAAAAGCTAGGTTTTATAGTAAATTTTGAAAAAGTAATTTAAAACCCTCCCAAAACATTACATATTTAGGTTTTGTGTATGATAGCACCAAGATGTCTATTTCTCTTCCAAGAAAAAAGATTAAAAAACTAACCAAATTGATAAATAAATTTTCTTCTATTCGGACTTGTTCTATTCGAGAGTTTGCAAAATTTTTAGGTTTGTTAACATCAGTTTGCCCTGCAGTTAAATTTAGTTGGTTATACACTAAATTATTTGAGCGCCAAAAATTTCTGGCTTTAAGAAAATTAGCGGGAAATTATAATGCTAAAATGAGTTTGCCCCCGGATCTATTCTCTGATTTTCAGTGGTGGCTACATAATTTGCCACGAGCCCAAAATAACATTAAAGTTGATTCGTATTCTTTAGAAATTTATTCAGACGCCTCAATGACAGGTTGGGGCGCATATGCAAAAAATAAAAAATGCCATGGTTTTTGGACTAAGGTTGAAAGCACCTGTCATATTAATACCTTAGAGCTTAAGGCCGCTTTTAATGCATTAAGATATTTTGCAAAAAACATGTCCAATTGTAATATCTTATGTCGCATTGATAATACGACCGCAATAGCCTATATTAATAAAATGGGCAGTGTTCAATACCCAGCTTTAAATTTTATGACACGTAATATTTGGCAGTGGTGTGAAAAGCGAAATATTTTTATTTTTGCGTCATATATAAAATCTAAAGATAATTCTATAGCCGATGCAGAATCTCGAATGGAATTATCCAAAGAAACTGAATGGGAACTTAGCAATGCTGCTTATCAAGAGATAACTAAAAATTTTGGGGTACCAGAAGTCGATCTTTTTGCCACAAAGCATAATTCTAAATGTAAAAAGTTTGTATCGTGGGTAAGAAGTCCAGATTGTTTGACTGTAGATGCCTTTACTTTAAACTGGCAACCGTACTATTTTTACGCCTTTCCGCCCTTTGCTCTTATCCTTCGCGTACTACATAAAATTATAGAGGATAAGGCAAGTGGAATTGTCGTTGTCCCCCTCTGGACTTCTCAGCCATGGTACCCTCTTTTTCTTCACTATTAAAACAAAAACCTATAATTTTTAATCCAAAGAAGGAACAACTCTCTTTTAGCGGAATGCCCCATCCACTTTGGCCGAAGATTACCCTGGCGGCAGGAATCTTATCTTGCGAGCATTGAAGCAAGGGGATGTGCCCGCTGATGCCCTGGAAATATGTTTAGCCTCTATAAGCAACTCGACTATCCAGCAGTACAACGTTGGTCTTAAGCATTGGTGGTCTTTTAAAAAAGATAAAAATTCTGACTGTTTTACTAGTTCTGTTCCGGAAATTCTGCAATTTTTTACCTTTCATTTTAAAAAAGGAGCATCTTTTAGTTCATTAAATTCTTATAGGGCAGCTCTTGGCCAGATATTTGGACCTTCTTTAACTTCAGATTTTCGAATTCAACGATTTTTTAAGGGGGTTTATAGCTTAAGACCACCGTCTGCAAAATATAGTCACACATGGGATCCAGCTATTGTGTTATCTTATATTAAAACTATGAAAAATGATTCATTATCGTTAAAGGATTTGTCATTAAAGTTAGCAATTTTATTAGCCCTTGCTACTGGACAAAGAGTTCAGACTCTGGCAAGTATAGAAATTAATAATATAGTTAGGTCTGAAAGCAGGCTTGAAATTAAAATAACAAAAAAGCTTAAAACATCAGCAAAGGGAAGAATTCAACCCACACTTTTATTGCCATTCTATACTCATGATGAAAATATTTGTCCTGCAAGGGCTCTCTTAGCTTACATAGAAAAAACCCAGGAATTAAGGGGTGACTGTAAAAGTTTATTTATAACCTATCAAAAGCCTTTTCGTATGGCTACCACGCAGTCAATAGCGCGCTGGATTAAAAATATCCTTAAGATGAGTGGGGTTGATACAGATCATTTTACAGCGCATAGTACGCGACACGCGTCTACTTCTACTGCTGCTAGGAAAGGCGTTTCCTATGATGCCATACGGCTAGCAGCAGGGTGGACTGAGAAATCCAGAACATTTGCTAACTTTTATGACAGACCTATTAGGAAGGTTACAGATTTTGCCCTTTCCGTACTAAGCAGTTGATACGTTTTTTTCTCTAATTAGAAATAAGTTACTTGTTAATTTTCTTTTTTCTTGTTACGTCTAGTATTTAGGTATTAAGTTTTTTTGGTCAACAGTCTTTGTGTCGTTATAACTAACAGTTTATTTTTGTGTCTAAATAAATAAATAAAAAATAATAATAAAAAAAATAATAATAATAATAAAAATTTGTTTACTACTAAGAAAAAATATATATTTTTCTAATAAATTTTGTTGCCATCTGCTTTAAACAGCTACATGGTTGTCTTTTTTACGAAACGAGGCGTAATATAATTAAAAGATCAAACGAACTTACCTGTAATGAAGTTCGATCTTAATTATATTAGCCTCGTTGAAGTAAAAAGTCCCTCCCTATCCCATAACCCTTATTAGCAACAAAATTATACTTTAAACGAGACTGAGGAGACCAGGCACAGGAGGAGAGCGGGCGGTGGCTTGTTTACTTTGAAATTGTGTGAGACTCAACGCATAGCGAGGATACTACATGGTTGTCTTTTTACTTCAACGAGGCTAATATAATTAAGATCGAACTTCATTACAGGTAAGTTCGTTTGATCTTTAATTCATAAGCGCCTTTTTGTTTGCGTTTTATTAGTTTTTTCTTTATTTCCTCTAGGCTCTTATGAAAACAAAAAGATCTTCGTTCGTGCATAGCCTCCTTGACAACTTTACGTGTTTAATTAGGTTGGTCACAGTGCATGAATGCAGGTTGGCAAGATTTTTTAGACCAATCAAAAGCCAGGATTTTTATCGATTATTTAGCATGACTTGCAATTTTGCTGAGAGTCGTGTTTAGTACTTGCGGTATCCAACGTGGTTTTCTTTTGTATTTTGTGGTGTGATTTATTAAATACATTAATTATCTGTGTGTGTGTGAGGGTAGATTGCCCTTTGATATGGCGAGCGCGGCCAGTGGCAGTGCAACGGGCACCAAAAGAAAAACTCCATGCTCAAAGGAACAGTTAGACCTTTTGGTGCATTTAGTAGCAGAGGATCCAACATTGCTCACCAGAAAATTAAGTCCGTCTTTCACTTTTAAAGACCTTAAAGCCAGGTGGCAAAGTATTGCTGATGAAGTAAACTCGCTGCCTGGCTCAGTAAAAACCTGGGACCAGTGGAGAAAGGTAATCTCAACCTGGTTTTTACTTAATGAAAAGCAGTGTAAATCCAATATAATGGACCCATACAACTTTATTGCAATGGTAACAGTTGTATAATCTGACTACTTATATAGTCGTGATTTTCTTTACATCTCTTTTGATTGAAAATGATACAATTATCTTTTATTCCTTTTTTTTTTTGTTAAACTTAATCGCCTAACAATTGGGGATTACCAAGTTATTAAAATATACTTATAGGGTACAGTAAATAAAGTACCTTAGTTAGCCAACTAAAATAAAATCAGAAATTATCAATTTCCATACATCAATTCCATAAATATGTTTTAAAATAATGTTAGATTTGTTAAGGTGGATCCTCACTTATGGGTTTTCACCCAGGGTTTTTTTCGCGGATCAAAACCCCCTTCCCCCGTACTCTGTAACTCGATAGAAAAGAAATTTCCTTAAATTGCCATATGATTTACATTGCATAGAAATGAAATTTCTTCTCCATCGAGTTACAGAGTGCGGAGGCAGGATGTTTTGATTCACATTTATGCATCACTAATGTGGGTTAAAAGGCAGGGTTTTAATCCTTTCGATTTATGACAAGTTCTAATTTTCCCCTATGTATGAGAGGTTTAAAAAAATCCTAAAAGTAACTCTCTGATTTTATTACCAAATCGATTACCTACTAAAGGTTTTTACCTATGAACATCTAAAAATATAAACAATAAGTTGCCAACAACAAAACAAAATATTACTTAAGTTTAAAAACCCATGAAAAATCCAAAAATGTGCACCTGCAAGGGGTTTTAACCCCTAACCTTAAAAAAGACATGAAATCAGCTGATGCCTGTAAAAACCCCATGAATCAAAAACACAGGGTGAAAACCCACCGATGAAGATCTGCCTTTAAACAACTGTTAGGCAGTGTATTTGTAATGAAAGGAAATGGTAAGTGCAGTAAAAAGTTTGATAATTTATATTTTTACAAATGCAAAATTTTTGGCTAAAAGACTCCGGTCGGGGTCTATTTGGGAAACCAATAAAAAATTTAAGTAGTAGTATTGTTTAAAGCAAGAATATTCTACTTTATTTTAGTAAACAAGATAAAATTAATAAATTTTACATTTTTTCTAAATTTTGAAGGTTCTATAAAGGCGTACAGCCTAAGTTTTTGTATAAATACAATGAAAAATATACATTTTGATAATGTTTTTATAAGGTAAGTTACAATTTTATGTCACTGTATTAATTATGTATATTAACTTCATTATACCTTGGTTTAATATTAACTTAACGATTAGTATTCTTGATACAGTTAATAGTTCCTTTTTTTATTTTATTTTACGATATTTTATGTACATCTTAAAATTTTTCATTTGATTTTAGGTCTTCAGACAGCCACCTGTTTTTACATTGGTACTTAATAAAGTTGGTTTAAAGGTCTGCCTATTGTAATAAGCAAAATATCATTACATGAAAAAAAATATATACAGTGTGTCCCAGGATAGCTGTTACAAGAGGACAAATTTACCAAAAATGTTGGAATTTTAAAACAAGATTTTGGGAAAATGGTTTCATGGTCCAAAATTAGTGAATACAAAATTTTACTTTATTGGTAATATACAGGGCGAGTTATAACTGAAAATATGAAAATGGGCAGAATCTAACTACTCTTATTTTTTAATATAGGTAAATGTTGTAGAGAATTGAATTTTATGTCAAAATTTGTTAAAGCATGAGAGTAAAAAAAATGTTATAAAATGTTAATAATGTAAAAAATTGACAATTTTTTACATTATGCATTACAAGTTTAATAATGGGCAAGAGGAAGAAAGATTTTTTAAAAAAATTATAATTAAAAATATTTGTGTAAAATTCAATGCCTTAAGAGTGTTTTAAAAACTGTTAATGCATAATGTAAAAATTAAAATAAATATTTGTTTTTACTTTAATTTTTCAACTTTAAATTTTGACATAAAATTTAATTCCCTACAACATTTACTTGTAAAATTTTGTCCTATTTTTAAAAATGAAGGTTTTTTACTCTTCATATTTTTAGTTATAACTCGCCCTGTATCTTACCAATCGGGGTAAAATTTTCTATTTATTAGTTTTGGACCATGTGACCAGTTTTCTCAAAAGGACGTTTAAAAATTCAAAAATTGTTGGTCCATTTGTCCTCTTGTAACATCCAATCATGGGACATACTGTATATATGTAAATAGCTAAAAAGTGTAGTTTTTTTTTGGAAGGGGGGAGATTTAAATTGAGGGGCCTGGTTTCACAGTGTACAATTGCCATTTATACTTTTTAATACAACAGTGATAAAAATGTCCGAATATTGTTATTTTTCAGGGCTGAATGTAAATAAATTACTTTTTAGGCCATGACTACATTCAATTTATAAGTTCTTTGTTTGTTTTTTATTTGATATAACATAAAACGATATTTTTGGAGATTGTATATTTGGAAACAAGGCTCCTCAATTAAAAAATAATAAAACAACTAAGGATACTTGTAAGTATAATTTTTTAAATTTTTTTATCAAATTTTAGAATACAAATAGTTAATAGCTAGTTTTTTAATGTGTAAATGGCAAAAGAGATAACTGTAAGCCAAACAATCTAATTTTGTAAGTATATAATTTATATTTTTATTTTTAGATAATTGAATTCATTTCCACCTGTCCTGTACTCTGACATCCCACGAAAAATCCATATCCATTTTTACCCGATATTTGTATTTAAATGTTATACTTTCCTAAATATTTTAATATATGCTGACATTTATTTTGTGCAATATCATTAGTTTCTTTGTTAAGAAAAAAATAATAATTAAGTTTGCATGTCGTAGCAATGTAGCCTGTGATTCAGCTAAGAAAAAGTCACGCGGTTATCACTTCGTTGTGTTTTTGTTGCTCGCACACTATTTAAACGACGCGATTAGATAAAAATAGTTGATTGCCGTCTCTACTTGTATAACGCCTCAAGCTTTTTCTTAGCTAAATTCTACTCCACATATGCAGAAAAACAGTATACCTATACCAAAAAAGTAATTATTTAAAACTATTTCATTGCTTTAAGCAATGTTATGATTTTAAATATTAAAAGTTTTTCTGAAAATGCTGTCAAAGGTAGGATGAGGGTTAGCGTTCTTCATTTCCACAAAACTTCTTCTATTTTAAAATTTCAATGTGCACTACTACATACTTAATATTAATTTTAAGTACTTAAAATTAAAAATTTTTCAATTTATAATAATAATAATTTATTGGTGTTTGCATACAAAGGTATTTACACAGGTCAATTAAAAAAAGTAATAATAACAGTAGTAAAATATACAATAAAATAGTAGTAAAAAAAATATATACAATAAAAAAGTGGTAAAAAAGAGGTAGTATAGGCATTTGTCGTATTAAAAAAGAAAAACTCAAGTAACATTGTAGTAACAAAAAAACTTGTTAAAAATTATAGAGAATAAATAATTTAAATTAAGATTAAATAAATAGACATACATTTTAGCGAAGACAAACAACAAGTTAAAAACGATAATTTAAAAATTCATGTAAATCATAGAAGGCCTGTCCAATGAGAAATTCTTTAATTTTACTTTTGTACTGTTTGCCTGAAAGACTTTTTAGTTGAATAGGAAGTTTGTTGTAAAATTGGATGGCCAGATATCCTTAAAATGCACATAATTTTTTTTAAGCTTAGCCACTTTTTATTATATTGTAAATCGTTTTATTGAACCTTTTGAAAATTGCTTTAGTGATTTATATCTTCTGTAAGTTGAACTAAAAAATTGTTGACTCATAAAAAATTGTTCTCCGAGCAATATTTGATTAATTTCCAACTATTTTTATGGTTCAAAACATAAGAAATTGATATAACTAATTATGCTATTTAAATTTAACTTGTGTGTTGAATTTTTGTACATGCATTTTAAATTGGAAAACTTCAAATTTAAGTTGTAAGTACTTAAAATTAATATTAAGAGCACAAACTTGGCGGGAATTTCTTTTCTACTAAACTACTACTAAAGCATTATTAATATAGCTTACCTTCTATAGTGTAGTATTTTATTATTTTGTATGATCAAAACTAACATAACAAAATAAACTTTTTGTCATTCTATGTAACCAAAATTTTTTACTAATAAGTTAGACGGGGCAGTTAATCTAACAGAATTTTATTATTAATTAGTTGTTTCAGTATAGCATCTTCATAGTTGTCTATGTAATAGTTTTCTCTTGCTTTTAATTGATATTGACAGGTTTAATATATTTGTATATCTTTGTTATATGGAAATTAAAAAATTTAACGATAAAATAAAAGTTAAGTGTTCTTAGTGAAGTTAGTAATAAAAATAATTTTATAATAAAAATTCATAAACGTTATGTCACCTATAAAAATATAGTTAAACAATCACACTGACATTTTTTTATACAAATAAAAAAGTTATTAAGTATTTTGATTTCCATAAGCAAAGGATTGTTAAACTTTTTATTTTTGGTTTGATTTTTTTTTAATATGGTGTGTTAAGTAAATGCTTTGTGCATGGATGGCGAATCTTTACATATGAAATTGCCCTTTTTCTAAAGAAATGTTTAAAGAGGTCCTAAGCGTGCCAACAAACAATTTTGACTGTGATTTTTGGAAAACTAATAAAAATAAAAACCTACTTGACATTTGTTTTTGGAGTACATATTTAATTTATGTGATGTACCCAAAATATTTATTTCGCATGCCATTACTGGCACGCGTGCCATTGGTTCGTCATCCCTGGCTAAGTGTATTGCATGATAATGTAACAACTAAAACGTGCATGCAACTATTAGTTTGCAATAAAAAGAAGCAAATAAATCTATTATAATAAAAAAATTATATTTTAGACCTATCATGACTTCCGTAGTAAAACAAAAACAAAGAAGGCGGAAGAACGAAGATATGTCGGAGGTACTGGTGGGGGCCCTAAGAAGGAATTTAATTTTACACCCGCGGAGCAAGAAGTGTTGACAACCGTGTCATCAGCTAGCAGTGCTGGCCACAGTGTTCTAGAAACACCAGCAACATTAAAGTTGGTAAATAACGTTTTATTTAATTTTACTTTTAAATTTTTAAATCACAATCTCATGTTTAAGGGGTTAATTTCTAAAATCATTTAAAATTTTTGTCTAAATGTCTAAACTTTTAAAGTAAAAGGTAATAAAGAATTCAAAAAACAATGTCTTTTTATAATCTCTATGACACAGCCTTACATATTGAAGTCCCTAGAAGTTAAAATGTTTAGGCAGTATGTTTATATGATATTTGGTTTTAAATTAGTTTAATAACTAAACCCTAGCAAACCTTTTAGGAACACCCTGATTTTTTTAAGGATAATTTTTCTGATCAAACACCCTTCAACTCCAGTCACCAGAAAGTTATCGAAATTATGGATGTATCTACAGGTAATTACTGTGGTAGTAGGCATTGATAGTTTATTGTAACATTGGCCTTCCTTATATAAAAAAATTCAATAGTTTTAACAGTTAAGTAAAAGAGTAATTTTAAGATTGATTTAAAGATGCAGAATAAAAATATATATATATAATATATTAGTAGGAAAAAATATAAATATAATGTATACAAAATACAATGGTCCAACCCAATTTATCCTAGTCAAAAACTTAATTGTTTAAGATATACAGGGTATCAAAGTTTTCCTTTTATTTTAGTTATTTTGTAATATCTTTTTATTAAAAAACTTTTTCATAAAATTAGTTCAATCAAAATGTGCACATGTTTTAGTTTTAAAATGTAAAAGGAGCCATCTGCACTGCGAGCAACCGTTTTTGAGATATTCCAGGTTAAACGTTTTATTCCACCCTAATTTTTTGTTATTGTATTCCTTCATGCTTCATTTAGGCCCCCCAGGTTTGTATAATATGCTACCACAAATTCCTTTAGCCAAAATACAACGACATAACGCAATTAACCTTGTTGAAAAGTTGATCTTTTGCAAGATACAGGGTGTCAAAGTTACAAAATAAAATAAAAACTTTGAATCCCTCTATCTTTTTAAAGATCAAATTTTAGACTAAGATGAATTGCTTTATGTATTGTTGTATTTTTCGAAAAAAATTGAGTGGCCTAGATAAAGCGTAGAAGAATGCAATGGATTACCAGGTTTAATCTTAACACATTGAGTGCCATGAGACACACGGTTTGTACCTTTCCTAAATATTATGCTGTTGCTCTGAGACACATAAATTGTGTACCTCACACACATATACTTTAATAATAACTGAGTTTTTGTGCACAGTGGTCTCACATTTTCATTCTCATAGTGGCAGTCCACGTGTTAAATATCTCTAAAACGGTTGGTCGCAGTAATATTTACCACAAGTTCCTTTTTTGTGTAAAAACTTAAGAGAATATATTTTTTTTTACTAGAGCCATAATATACCAATGCATAAAAAGTTATGATATTTTAAACATAAGCACAGGACTACAGGTGGCGCCCTCTACATTTTACAACAAAAACGTAAGCAATTTTCGATTCTTTATGTTGATAAACCAAAATTTTATACAAACATTTAAATAATAAAAAAAACAATTAAAATAAAATGAAACTTCGACCCCCTGTATTCCTCAAACAATCAACTTTTTGACTAAGGAGTTTTTAAAACCTTCCAGTGCACGGGTTGGGTCCAATAGACCAGGCCAATAGGTTTTTATTCCCCATTTTTAACACGCACTGAATTTGGCGGTAGCTTATCGTATACCTTTCGAGCCCCCCCTTTACATCTTTTGGCAGTGGCAATCGTTTAATTCAGTTCGCTCTGTGCCCGCACTTGTGTTATATGGTCTAATAGACCCAACCCGTGCAGCCGTGTTAGTGTTTGTGGAGTAGTTGATATTGATTATATTGTTGTAAAAACTTTGGTTTAACCTTGAAGAAGATGGACCCTTATGAGTTGAATGTCGCTAGACTGCGTAAGTTGTATGAAGAAGTACCCACGGATGATGAATTGGATAGTGATGATGACTCCGTTGCTAATCCTAATTTTGAGGAAGTTTTGACACACGAAACGGATACGGAGCAGGAAGATGAAATTAATTCCGACCAGGAAGATGAAAGTAATTCCATGCAAGATACTGAACCACCGGACAGAAACAAAAATTTTTATTTTGGAAAAGATAAAACTAAATGGCGCAAAGAATCTAATATACAAAATGTGCGCACAAGAAAATTCAATTTGGTTTCTCATTTGCCTGGTGTAATTGGCAATGCTAAAAACCTTACCAATGTACTTGATTGTTGGAGTTTATTCTATGATGACTATATTATAAATATGATTGTATGGAATACCAATATATACATACAAACAATTTCCGATAAGTTCAAAGATAAACATGATGTTAAGCCAACGGACAGCACGGAAATTAAGGCGCTAATAGGATTACTGTATTTGGCTGGGGTACTACATGGTGGACGTTTGAATATTTTGGAACTTTGGTCTACAACAAGTGGCATGGGCGCAGAAATATTTCCTGCTACTATGACCCTTCGCAGATTCCGGTTCTTACTGCGATGCTTGAGATTTGACAACGTTTTGACAAGAGAAGAAAGAAAAAATCTGACAAAACTGCTGCAGTACGAAGTTTGCTTGAAAAATTCAATGAAAACTGTCAGAAAAACTACACCCTTGGAGAATACGCAACCCTTGATGAAATGTTGTTAGCTTTTCGTGGACGTTGTGGATTTAAAGTCTACATACCAAATAAGCCAAACAAATATGGGCTTAAGGTATATTCACTGGTTGATGCGAGAACGTTTTACACTAGTAAATTAGAACTGTATGCTGGAAAACAACCAGTTGGACCTTATGAGGTTAGCAATAAAACAACGGATATTGTTTATAGATTGTGCGAGCCTATCTTAGGTACTGGGCGGAATGTAACAATGGACCGATGGTTCACAAGTTATGAAATGATAAAGAAAATGCGTGATAACTATAATACTACAGTGGTTGCTACTATTCGTTCTAATAAAAGAGAACTTCCTTCAGCATTTGTCATCTCAAAAGGACGAGAACAATATTCTTCCTTATTTGCTTTTACCAAAGATATGTGTCTAGTATCCTATGTACCTCGAAAAGGAAAATGTGTCTTAGTAGTGTCGTCCATGCACAATAATAATAAAATTGATGATAGTACCGGTGTGCAGAAAAAACCATAATGCATTACATTCTATAATTTGACAAAAGGAGGTGTTGACAGTGTAGATCACCTACGATGTCGCTAGAAACACAAAACGGTGGCCTATGGTTGTTTTTTACGGTCTTCTGAATGTGGGAGCTATCAACGCGTTTGTTATTTATACAGCTAATAAGAATACTGAAGAAATGAATCGAAGAATGTTCTTAAGAAATTTAGGAACTGAGTTGGTTATGGATAATATGAAAAGACGCGCTACTGATCGGCACCTACCACGAGCAATAAGGCAAAGTGCTCTTCGTCTATCAGGAGTGGAGGAAAAAACCAGTACCATCAGCGAACAAGAGAGGACGCTGCAAATATTGCAAAGATCGTAAAACTCAATATTATTGCAAAAGCTGTAATAACTGGTTGTGTTTAGAGCATGTTCAAATGTTTTGTCACGAATGTAGCGAAGGTAATTAGACTTTCTTCTGCTTAACGTTATATGTTTGTGTTATTCTATGTTTTATTTTTTTATATAAAGGATATGTTTTATATAGTTTGATAGTGGAATAGTGGAGTTTATTTTATATTTTTTAATGTTTTCAAAAGCGTATGTTGTTTCTTTCAATGTTTTAATATTAATCGTTTGCTTTTCAGAGCCTAATAAATATTTTAGAAGTTTGGTCGTTGTTTTTTTTTATTAGAAATATGTAAAATACTAATATTATTAAAGTAAAATCCAAAAAAAATTTTTAACATAAGCAACTGGATTCCTAATATTTTTTTACAGGGTCTAATAGACCCAACCCGTCCTGTGGTGAGACATTTTACCACCCGTGTACTGGAAGGTTAAGTAGCATTTTGTACAGACCGTTTAGAGATTCCTTGTATATTGAAAACGACGAGCCAAATTTTTCAGTAAATTGGTAAGATACTTTTACTTCACCAATATACATCTTTTTTAAATTCCTTTGATTTACTAAGCCCTATTAATACTAATTTTTTAGTATATTCTTTTCCTGACCGTATATTTATTAATATTCAGCTACAATAGCCAACCTTGTCATGGAATGCCTCGAAACCAGTGTCATAGAGTCTTTAGATTATAAGCCATATTTTTTTAAAAGATTTGTTGACGACTGTCTTCTTTGTATTCCAAGTAATAGGCTTCAATATACACTTAAAAAATTTAATTCATTTCATTCAAAACTTCAATTTACACACGAAAATGAAAGTAATCGTAAAATCAATTTCCTCGATGTAACAATAAGCTATGATAATGATGGCATAATAAAAACAAACTGGTATACAAAACCAGTATGGTCTGGTAGATACCTTAATTTTAACTCAAATACCCCAAAAGCATACAAAAAAGTGTTGTTAACTCATTAGTTGACAGAGCAATAAAACTTTCTGATTCAAAACACAGACCACAAAATCTTAAAAAATAAGAGAAGTCTCAAAAAATAACCAATATTCAAAAAATTTCACAGAACCCATCATAAAATCGAGAATAAATAATATATATAACTCTAATAAACACCAACACAAAAACAGTGATAAAGACAAAAATACATTTCATTACCCTATAACCCTGAAATAAATCATAAAATTAAAAAGTTTTAAAACCATTTAAAATTCATGTTGCTGAAAAACCACTAAATAACTCAAAAACACTTTTACTAAACTTAAACCCGAAATTCCACAATTAGAACAAACAAACCTCATTTATAAAATAGACTGTCTAAACTGTCCAAAATCATACATTGGCCAAACAAAACAGTATTTAAAAAATAGAATAAAAGAACATCAATCAAGTATTAGAGACATTAAAGAAAATTCAACAGCACTAGCTAATCGCGCAATAGAAAACTTACATTATTTTGACTTTAAAAACGTACAAATTTTAGACTACGAAACAAATTTTAGAAAAAGAAATATAAAAGAGATGATTCACATTAAAAAAACCAAAAATACAGTAATCCATAGAACCGACACAAATAATCTTAGTATTGTATATAATAACCTTATTACAGGATAATAAAATGCAAATTTTTACTATCAAAATTAGGAAAAACCGAAAAGGACCTTATAATAAACGTTAAATAAAACCAAGATTACTGGAAAAAAATTTTAGTTCCCTCCAAGCTTTCAAAATGTAACATTGTAGTTTTAATTTGTTAAATATTAGTGATTAAGTTTAAAAAATAATAAAAAAAAAGGTATGTTAATGTTAAATTATTTTATATTAATAATAGCATCGCCCTTTGTAGAATATTTTTCTTTTGCTTTGTATTAAAATTAAGATCGTTGTTTTTTTAAATTATAGATCCTGAAGATGGTTTAATAATAAACCGAAACGTCAACAAACATCAAATAGTTTCTCATTTAATTGACCGAAAACCCAAAAACAAAAACTAAACTAATTTTTTAATACTTTTGTTTCTGGTTGTTTTTTATAAAATAAAAATATAATTTTCTGGACACTGCAAGATGATCACTTCCGTATTAATTAAAATCAGAAAAGTTCATTACTAATTTTTTATGGTATATTTTTAATTTATATTGAAAGCAAAGATATTAACTTCTTATTTATTTTTTGTCAATTATTTCAATTTTGATATCTCATAATTATATCGATTCAACAGGACCTATCTGAATTATATTTATTTCTTGAGATAGGGGGTTTATCTGATTAATGTTTTTGTTTTGCACGGGCTACATATCAGAATTAATAAAGAAGTAAAAAAGTTTAAAAGTAAAGTAGACTTTCTTAAAATATATATAAAGGGACACGCCCCTTTTGAATAAACACTCATTTTTTCCTATTAAGTAAACCAAAACCAAATTATACGCAATGTCTACAATTTTAAAAATTGTTCTTTTAAATAGGGGCTTTACAAAGAAATTAATTTAAAATAATATAAAAATAGTTTTTATTGAAATTTTGAAAAATATATTGAAATAGGAATATTAATGTAAATTAGAATGTACACCTAAGGTAGCCTTGCTATAAGCCTATAATGTTTAATTGACTTAACATATTTTAGATGACTCTTCAGAAGAAATCCCAGAGTTACCCAAGGAGGATAAGGTTTCTCAAAAAAGAACAGGTTAGATTAATATCAATATGTCTTACTGAGCAGTTATTGCACACAACCCCATATGGTTAATTCTAGAGATTTGGTAAGGTATTAAAAAATTTAATAGAACATTTAGGAATAAATAACATTTGGTTACCTTCACCTGTTTAAACGTAAGTAGGTCTAATTTTTAAGGAAAAAGTTAAATATGTTTTAATACTCTATTACAGTGCATTTTTATAATTCCCGCCCCTTGTTATTTTTTAAACGGATCAATTTACAAATTTCAAGTCTGGGGGATATGAAATTAAGGCATATGTACTAATTGACAGATGAAAGCTCCTGACGAGTACTTTATAACCCTGGAATATTAAGTCAATATCTTTACTTACTACAAATTGATGGTACTTTAAAAATTACCTAAAAATATGGATTAGATGGTGATATTTACAAAACTAATAAATTAAAATGTACCAGATGATCACGCATAATGTTCACCCTCTTTAAATTTTTTATTTTTTGCACAACAAACTTTTTAAAAATATATGGATGTAGGGTTTTTATTAGTTTTTGCAGGCCTGTGAAAACTGTTCTTTAAATTCATTAATATACAGGGTAGATTAAAAGTTATAGATTTTTTAAATGGAACACCATTGTCTTTATTTACAACTATTTACACAACATTTAGGGCAGGACTGTCCATCACTGATGAAAAATGATTGTCTACCAAATTTAAACAAACACCCTGTATATTATTTCACCATTTAAAAGGTATTTTAAAAAGCTTTACAAAAATACCACAGTTGATATGTCTATCTTTAATAGTTTTCGAAATATGACCACTTAAATCTGAAAAATAGTAGATATAATCATATACCTACCTACGGCACTAAGCTGAAAGTGTAGATGTAATGCCTTGTTCAGACACGACTAGTAATTTAGTTGAGTAGCGAGTAATTTAATATTCTTGTGCGTGCGGACAGTCAAAATGAGGAAAGTAGTTTAGTGTAATAGCTGTCCACTCGCACGAGAATACTTAATTACTCGCTACTCGACTATAGCTGTGTCTGAACAAGGCATAATGGAAATTATATCCAGATTTAAATGGCCATATTTTCGAAACAAATAAAGATATATATATTAAGTGTTGTATTTTTATAAAACAGTTTAAAAGACCTTTTTAATGGTAAAATAATATACAAGTTGACCCATTTAAAAATCTATTCTTTTTGATCTATCCTGTATAATAATTACTTTAAAAACATTTTCACAGCCCTGCAAAAACTATTTAAAAACCCTACACCCATATATTCTCAATAAGTTTGTGGTGCAAAAATAAAAATTAAAGGGGTGGACATTATTCATGATCACCCGGTACGTAATGTGGTATTTTCTTAAAGATCTTTTTAATGGCCATAATGATGATAATATACTGGGTAGGCTAAAAAGTAAATATATTTTTAACAAAGCACCCTGTATATTTATATCACCATACACAAGATCTTTAAAAGAGCTTTAAGAAAATTCCACATTTAGTAAATCTCCCTTTATTACTTAAGTTTTTCTTGATGAAAAATACATTTCTACAAAAATAAATGAATGGTAGATGTACAGGGTGGCTTAAAAATACTTTTTCCAAATTAATATACAGGGTATTTCCTAACTACGGTTCAAAACTGCAGTTAGTAAGTGAAATACAGGGTGTAACATAAGTGACAACTGTAATTTTAAGGTTTGATTACTTGTAATTTTTCAAGTAAAAAGTTCCTATAAACATATGTCCGGACTTGCTTTGTTTCTAAGATACAGGGCGTTAAAGTTTTAAAAAGTCGGTATTTTATAAATATCTTAAAAATGCTTTAACCAACTTTGATAAAATTTGGTACACCTATTTAATGTAATAAGGGATTTGTAAAGCTTTAACTAGACTGACTTTATTGGGTCCAATGGCGTCTCAGTGGTCACCATAAAGAATATTATTGATGGGAAAATGCACGCCACTGGCTTTTTATGTAGTTTTTATATTTTTCCTATAAACCAACTAAAAATACAACTTTTTAGTGTAATGAAGTTTGTTTGTATGTGGCTTCGTATTTAAGATATTTATACAATACCGGTTTTTTTTTAATATAACGGCCTGTATCTCAAAAACGAAGCAACTCCGGACATAATATGTTTATAGGAACTTTTCTTTACATAATAAGAAATCACCCTTTAAACTTTCGTACCGTATTTTGATTTGGAAACAAGTCTTTTTAGGGCAAAATGTATTTTCTCATCGAGCAGGACTTTTTATGAAGAGGCACTTTTTTGTAAAGTAAATATTTAAAAAGTTTACCATTTGGTAAATACTTCCAAAGACACGCTGTATGTCCATCCAAATCAAGTATCTGATTTTTAAAATACCGCCATTTTGTAATGGGTGAAGGTCTGGACTTTTTATTCTAGGGTTATAAAGTAGTCGTCAGAAGCTTTAAAATGATGTGCCACATGACCCCCTTTCTATTTATCATCTTGAGATTTTCATCTATCAATTTCACTCTTAAATATAGTATTTATGCATCAATTTCATAACCAAAGGTATAATGAAATATATTTTTAATATATTAATTACTAGTTATTAAAAACAAAAGACTAGTTATAAACTGTGCTAATTTATCTGTATGTGCTAGTTAAGAAAATTCTAACATAAGTAACGTGCTCCATGAGTTACACCTTTTTCTAGTTAAAATGCCAAAGTATAGTTATTTGTTGTTTGGTTTATTCATCTTGACTTTCGTGTAGGTTCCTTAGTTGTTCAGATATATCACAAATCAATAAAGCATCTATACAAGGTGTCCAGTTACTCTACCGACAAACTTTAGGAGGTGATTCTAATTCTACAGTTAAAAATAAGAACAAAACTTCACGTTAACATATGTCCTAAATTATTGTTTTCTTATAATACCTTGTATACCAATTTAGATATTTTAAAGAAATTTGGAAGACGTCTCCCGTTCAATAGAAGACATTTTTTGACATATAAGAATCAATATTTTTTAATAAAAAATGGTACGCTATTGGATTTTCTTGAAGATAAAAATCCTTTTATAGAATACCGTTTAGTTTTGAACAAATTTTATCTCTTAACTTTTTTTAAAATTAAATGTACGGTTTTTGCGTAAATAAATACAAACCCTGTCTCAGCATGATCAATTTGCTATTCGTTACAGTATTTAGTATAAAGGTATACATGTTAGGAGTATAGGTTATTGCTTAGTTGGCTTTACCAATCATTATATATAATAAAAGTTGCAAGACTGATGTATTGACGATTTTTTTTTTAATTATTTTTCTCATAATATAAATTAGAAAAATAATATTATACTTTATTTTTTGCAAGAGAGAGTAATAAATCATTTAATTTTATGGCAATTTGCTTTCTTTGTTAGTCCGAGTATAAATATTTTTCTTCAATTCTACCTGTAATGTACTGATAAGGCATCATAATTTTAGGCCGGCAGACCCCGCTCTAAAATTCGTCAACCTCTTGGGTTAAATACAAAGAAATAACAGATGTTTACCCGTATTTACGTGGGAATAATGTGATAAAAACCTTGACAGTGGCGGTGCACTTGAGTTTATTTTTAAAAACTTACCCTTTTTAAACAGTTTATTTTAAAATTTATAGTATATCAATATTGTACAGTTGGTATAATTATAGTTAATAATAACCATTTTATTAAGAAAATAATACACATTAAAAATGCATAGTCAAAAAATAATTATTTAAAATATAATCTATACCTAATTAAATATGCTACATAATCTACATCTAGTTATTTACATTCTTCCATATCATATTATCACTATTTGAGTCATATGAGTCTACTTGTATAATTATAGGTTCAACAGTTGTATCTACTATTATATCCAAAGACCACATTTTATTTTCTACTTCTAATACATGTTCGACACATTTTTTCCAGTTTTCTGGGGAAGCATTAGATATGGCAATTTGAAATAGTTTTTTATATCTACTAGTTTAAACGTAGTATTATTTCTGGCTACTTCACCTTTCACTTGTGCCCATATAAGTTCTATGGGGTTTATAGTAGAAGAGCCCGATCTGATAACCAGATGAGACGTATTTTTTATTAAATATTTTTTATAAACAAATATGCCTAAAATTGCTTGCCTATCGAAAAGTGCTCATGGCTATTTTTAATTAAATAAACTTTTATCGATTTTTTTTCATCACCTTCATACTTTTGATAACCAAATGAAATTAATTTCACTGATAGTTTTTAATACACAGAATATGCCTCGGTATGCTTGCCTACTCATTTTAGTGTATAACTACCTGGCAAGCAGGTGTAAACAGGTAAGTCAAAATAGGTGACTCCATCGATCTGATAACTTATCGAAAGTTATCTCAAATTTTAGATTATTTTATTTCAAAATCAGAAATATATACTTGCCTGCGAAAAATCTTACTTAAAGTACTATTGCCAGCCTAAAAACTTTTAGAATTTTAACCACTTGATAGGTGCGACAGAGAAAGTAGAGCGGCCGAGGTCCGTGTGATAGAACAGGACACAACATAGCAGCTGCTCGCTGCCTCACCGTAGAATATATCCAAGTGCGCATGCTCGTGTATAGTCGGAGTCGGAAATCATTTATTAATGACAACACGTGCTAAATAACATTAATTTTCAAGAATTGTGATTTTAAAAATGAGTAAAAAGTGTTTTGTGTGTGGTGAAAAAAACAAATTATTGACTTTAATGAACATTCATTTAAAACATGTTGTTTAAAATTGGCTTTCCGTAAAGAACATTGTTTTAAGTATGGAGATATTGAATTAAGCAAAGAATCGGTGGACGTTGTTGGTTATCATTACACGTGTTACAACAAAGTTACAGTAATAAAAAATAAATACAAAGAAGAGTTCGAAAATTTTGTAAAAAATTATGAAGTGAGTAAAAGTTTTTGTTTATACAAATTAAAAATTTACAATTAGTAATTTTTTATGATACTAAAGTTAGCTGACGTTTTTAATTATTTTTTTTTAATAATTAAATTAAAACAAAAAAATATTTTTAAAAATTTTCACTTACAGTTTTTCAAGTTTTTTACAAGTGACATTTTTTAAAAAAATTTTGTAATCATTATTTCAATAAAAAAGTTCTAAAAATTTTTAAATGTCGGTTAACCTAATTTTCAATATTTTTTCATATCGATTAATACTTAAAAAAAACCATACATTCAATTTCAAATATGTCACTCTTGTGAATGTAAACTTTTTTTTAATTTTGCTGCATATTTTAAAATTTACGATACTGAAGTTAACAGACATTACGTATTCCTTTAGAATTTTATGTCAATAAAATTATTTAAAAAAAATTTAATAAAAAATTCCACATGTGACAATTAATAAAAATTACAAGTGAAAGTTTTTAAAAGTATTTCTTTATTATAATTGATTTTTTATAAAAATTTTCTAAATTTACCTTTGACAGCTAACTTTAGTATCATTAAAATTTAAAGAGTTTGTTATTGCTATCTATTTGATTTTTGTAAAAGTTATGTTCATTGAATTGATTTAAAAATATTGAAATTTTTATTCTCATTATATAACTATTTTTATTTAATTTTTGTAGCTCCAAACAACCTCAAGAAGTCTTGATTCGAGTGGTAATGAAGCTCCAGGGACAACAGCTCTTGAAGATGACGAAAATAATACAAAAAATATTTCGAATTCGGAGGATTCGAACGAGGTAATGATTTATTATTTGCTCTTGAATCATTCAAATATTTTTGAAGAACAGAATTGATAGCTCTGACAATATAAATTACTCTATCTATGTTATATATATATTTACTTTTGCTGCATTTATTATTTTTTCTTAATTGATAACAAATTACTTTTTCATTCTTGGACATCTAATAATCGTAAACTAGAAACTTAAAAGTTTTCTATTCATTTCAGATGCCATCAACTTCTACATCTGCTGGCCAAGCTGTCTGTTGTATATTTTGCAAACAGAAACAGAAAAAATCAGGAAAGCGAATTATAAATCTAACTATTTCGTCGAGTAATGAGTTGTGTGAAAAAATAAAAAATGTAGCAGAAAGCATAAATGATCGTGAGGTTCTTTTACAGCTGAAGAAACTACCGGTTGCTTATCATAAACCCTGTTACGCTACTTTTTTAACGAAAGAAAAACGAAGTCATGATCATCATTCAGAGTCCAGTTGGCATACCTACCGAAACCTGCATAAACAAGCTTTTGAATGTATTGCCGATTTTATTTCAAATGAAATAATTGAAAATAATAGAGTAATGTACTTCTCTCAAATATTTTTAAGATATCAAGCTCTGTTATTAGAATTTGGAAAAAATACAATTGATCTGGTTGATATTGAAGATTACAGATCTGAAATGTTGGAAAAAAAGTTTTTAACAAATTTGGTGATACTTTAATAATTGAGGCATCGGACGGTCCGCGAAATCAAAAAATAATATATAAAGCAGACATCGACGTTTCAATTATGGCTAATAATACAAAATTTCTGGAGAAAAAGAACGAAGAGAAATTCGATGATGTTTCTTTTCACTTAAGAAACTGTATCAAAAAAATTGAACCGAAGCCATTGCCTAAACGCCTCACAGCAGAAGACGTCATTCGCGGGGAATGTGAAATCCCACCATTATTATTTGATTTTATGTGTAATCTTATTAAAGGTCCTCACTTTTCCGAGAAAAACTCAACCGAGGCTACAACACAAGTTATATCAATTTGCAGTGATATAATTTACGCAGTCACTAAGGGCACATGTAAACCCGCAAAAAATTTAACACTTGGTTTAGCATTAAAATCATTAACTAATTCTCGTCAGGTTATTACTATACTCAATAAATATGGTCATACAATTTCTTATAATTTAGCAGAAGAACTTGAGACAGAAATGACATATACTTCGGTTCAAAACAGCAAAGTTCTACCACCCGGACTCAGCACAACAAATAACTGTAGCACTCATGTAGCTTTCGACAATTTTGATCGCTTTGTAGACACGAATTCAGGAAAAGATACCATGCATGACACAGTTGGAATTGTTTACCAATTTTGCAATTCCCAAAACGAAGATTCGGAGCTTGAACCGATGAGAGCTTCAACACCTGAGCTTCATGACAACGAAGAAGATCACGAGCCTTCGCGAAAAAGAAGACGATTCGTTGGAATCTCACGAGATATTCGAGCTTCGTACTACAAACCGACAGTTGCTATGAAGATGCTTCAAGTGGATTCAATCACTAACACAATTGAAATTTGCAAAGGCGCAACAGAAATAGCAAAAAGTAAAGATATTTTATGGGTAATGTCGTTACTTGGTCAAGATTCAATTCCTTCGTGGTTAGGTTTTAACTGTAGAATATCAACCGATCTCAGTGAAATCCAGAAAATTGAATATCTCTCACCTATTAACTCCTCTCCTACCTCGTATGCTGTAGTAAACGAAACACTGATCATGGCCAATGAAATTGCAGAACAATGTAACCAAGATCAGATTATAGTAACGTATGATTTAGCTATTGCTAAAATGGCAATGCAAATCCAGGAGAAAGAGCATCCCAAATTTGATAATATTTTTATCAATTTGGGTGCGTTTCATATGCAGATGGCATTTTTCAAAGCTATAGGGAAATTCATAGATTCCTGCGGGTTGGTTGAAATTCTTGTTCAAGCTGAAGTATTAGCTAGTGGTTCGGCTAACAGCTTTTTGGATAGTAAGCATTTTAACCGATGCAAGCGTTTACATCCGCTAACTGCTGCTGCTTTACAAACGCTACACTTTCAACAGTATTTATCAACAACAAATGTATCTTTGGAAATGTTGGAAAATTTATTACAGACAACAAGGGAAACCGCATTATTTAATACAGCAGTATCGAACGTTAATGATGCTCTAGAATTACCACAGACTTTAAATTTATTAGTTGAAGGGTATAAAGAGTTCTGCAGACAAACTTTAGCTGGCGATAAAGGGAAAACAGCTCAATACTATTATTTATACTGCGAATTTGTTAATTTATTTCTTCGTTTTTCAAGAAGTATACGCACATGTAACATTGAGTTGTACATTGATTCGATTTTCAACATTTGTGATTTATTCTTTGGACTTAACCAACCGAACTATGCCAGGTGGGGCCTTTTGTATATGAGCAATTTGATCAGATTGTACACGGAAAATTCGCCTTTGGTATCAGAATTTCGACGAGGAGCATTCGGAGTCCGGCGTACTGCAGCGACTTTTTCGAGATCACCCGTTGATTTAACACTAGAGCAAACAATAAACGCTGATGCTAGCAATGAATTAACAAATAATCTTGCGGTGGAAGCAATATCAGCTCGACAACGATGGGCTCTAAATCACAGCATGAGAACTAAAATTTTAACCACTCTAAAAGAAAATATTGGCCTGTCAAAAAAGATGATACATCATATTGTTTACAGAAAAACAGAATCAATAAAGATCAAAAAAGTCTCAAAAGTATAATTCAGGCAATAAATAATACGATGAATCCATTCGATGATAATATTGACAAAAATGTTTTATTCAATATCTCAACAGGCAGAGCTGCGTCAGATGATGTTACCAGTTTTCTACTAAATATTAAAGACGAAGGTAATCGACAAAAATTAAATTTTATTTCCGAATGCTGCTCAGTTCCTGGAAGATTTGAAAAGCCCATATCTCGGAATAAAATTTTTAATTTTGCATCAGAATGTGTCGGTAAAGTTATAAGTAACAAAGATAAAAATAAGAAAGTGTTATTGAAGATGGAGCGAGACATTTTTGGGCGGTTATTGGCAGTCAGTATTACAAAAAAATAAATATAGAATTCTGTTTAACTTTTCCACTCGCACCGATGCCACCCGCTCTTTTCTCGTATGATGGTGGAATGTTTAAAACCGATAAGTCAACATTAGCAAAAGCATTGAAATCAAACGTCGAAGTTTCTGAGCCGACACAGATTGATGTAGAAATAATCGATGGATTTTACTATCTGTATTTAATTGGAGCCTCAATGCCACAAACTTTTGAAAAAATTGCTGAATCAATACTTATAAAAATTTGTTCGACGACAGCCTCACAGGTGCATTTAGTTTTTGATCGTTATTTGTCGCCATCGATAAAAGATACAGAACGTCAAAATCGTCAAGAGATAGACGTTCCATTTAATATTTCTGGACCTCAACAAAACAGGCCGTCAGATTTTTTGCGCAGTTTAAAAAATTACCGATTCAAAGAAGCCTTGGTTCAGTTTTTATCTGTCTATTGGGAAAATGATAATTTAGCTACAATTATCAAAAATAAAAAAAATTCTAACTGTTCAGAATCGTTGTTACTCCTATGAAGCGCATCAAAATCGAATGAACAAAAATGAAGAACTTGAATACATGTGTAATCATGAAGAGGCGGATACTCGGATAATTTTTCATGCATCCAAAGTAACACCGGGGTCAAAGGTTTTAATTAAATCTTCCGATACCGACGTCATGATTATTTTGCTTGGAAACATACATAAATTGGAACTATCAGAAGTTTGGATAGCAAGTTCAACAAATAAAAAAAAATTCTAAAGACCTCGATTGCATTAATTGCACAGAATTGGCCAAAAAATTAGGAACAACACTATGCCAAAGCCTACCAGCTTTCCATGCGTTTTTATTTAATTTTTAAATTTTACAATTTAACTTTAAAATGATAAAAAGTTTCGTTGAATTATTTTTTTTTATTTACTAATATATTAATATAATAATACATAAAATTATTTATTTTTGATTATTGCATAGCTGTAAGTATGTATAGTGTGAAATAATATCAAAATTGTGATCGAAATAAGTTATAATAAATTGGAGTTCAAAATTACTGACAAGTGTAAATAAATGCTGTCTCCGTCACTCACATGTGCACGAGCATGCGCACTCGGATATATTCTACGGTGAGGCAGCGAGCAGCTGCTATGTTATGTCCTGTTCTATCACACGGACCTCGGCCGCTCTACTTTCTCTGTCGCACCTATCAAGTGGTTAAAATTCTAAAAGTTTTTAGGCTGGCAATAGTACTTTAAGTAAGATTTTTCGCAGGCAAGTATATATTTCTGATTTTGAAATAAAACAATCTAAAATTTGAGATAACTTTCGATAAGTTATCAGATCGATGGAGTCACCTATTTTGACTTACCTGTTTACACCTGCTTGCCAGGTAGTTATACACTGAAATGAGTAGGCAAGCATACGGAGGCATATTCTGTGTATTAAAAACTATCAGTGAAATTAATTTCATTTGGTTATCAAAAGTATGAAGGTGATGAAAAAAAACGATAAAAGTTTATTTAATTAAAAATAGCCATGAGCACTTTTCGATAGGCAAGCAATTTTAGGCATAATTGTTTAAAAAAATATTTAATAAAAATACGTCTCATCTGGTTATCAGATCGGTGAAGGACGATCTCCCACGGGCTCTCAGACTATTAGTTCGCAGTGATAAGGTGGCAGCCGATATACAGTTATATTTTGTTTCTTGGCTATTTCATCAATTACAAAACGTGTGTACTTAGCTTTATTTGTGGCGACATCACTTTTTACTAGCTGCAACAACTCTAGTTTAACACTATCTGTAGGATGTTCAATATTTTGCTGCATCAACCAGGATTGAATGTCTTTTTTAAGCCAGCTTAAAGAGCATTTTGTACGCGCTTCCTGCCTCTGAATGCCTCTGTTCCAGACCGGAAAACAATTTTTAAATGGGTTGCTAACTTAAGGGCAACTGGTTCTTGACTTTCCTAAATCAAGACAGCGATCCGAGATGAAACTGCTGCTATTCCTCAAGATATGGTGATAAAAGTGATGCGGAACTTCTAGGAACGCCTTCGCATGTGTGTCGCTGCTAACGGCCGTCACTTACACGATATAATTTTGAAAACATAGTTAAAAAAACCTTAAAGTGTGCTCTTTTGAAAATAATAAAAGTTTAGCTTCATATTTTATAGTAGACTTTTTATTTGCTACCCAAATGTGGGAGTCCATTCTGCCGCACCCTGTATAATCGAATTCGTTTTTAACAATCTGCTTTTCGTTTACAGTTAAATGGTCGAGACATGCACGTTTCTGCGGAGAAGCCATTTTTACAATACTGTAATACTTTGAACAATACTTTAACAATTTATAACCACTCAGTTGCACATACGGAAAGATACTAAAATATATATAAAATTTATAATCCTTATTTAACGCAATTCGGTGTATTTCTACCTGTTCTTTGCACAGAGACTGGTGCGCCTATGGTTTACAACCTTCTAACCGTCCCGAGACATTTTTATTACTATCTCTTGCAAAAAATGAAGTATAACAACTGCAAAATAGGTAGATGCCCGGGCCAAGAAATGGACAACTTTAGTGGAAATTTATGCTTTACTTGTATGGTAAAAAATGTCATTTTATGTATAGATCACGTTTTTTAGTTTTTTTTTATACTTGAGGAGGTATAAGAGTATTTATCAACAAACAATATTTTTTTAAATCTTTTACACACCCCATAGTTTAAAAACGATAATGTTTAGGAATGTATTCACAAAAAGTTTTTTCTTACTTTTTTCGTAAAATTATCCCTTAAAAGTTTATCAGTAGAGTTACTGTAGTACTCTGTATATTTACAGAGGTATTATCATTATTTTCAGGAAACTTCTTCACTTAATGAGATGAATATACTAGTTAGTATACAGGGTGTCTCAAAAACATAGTTTTTATTATCAAGTAGGTTTTTTTATTTAACACCCTGTATATTTTAACAAATTTTGACTCTGCATTAAATTCTACATTAAAAATGTATAACACACTATACGTCAATTATTGCCGGTTTTTGAGATATCAACAGTATCCTTATATACTCATTAACAATTAAAAGTAAAAAAGAAAACTTTATTTTGGTTCTAAATATTTTTAAATAATCTTATTACTGCCAGAGTGACAAATAATATAATAACATTGATTTAATTGCCTTTCATTGTAAGAACTACTAATAGGTATGTCAGCAATTTAGGTTATTTTAGACACATATTTACTTAATTGCACTAAAAAAAGCAATACGCCAATTATGGCTAGTTTTTAGGTTAAGTAAGTAAATATATACCTAAAATAAACTGAATAGCTGACTGAGACACCTTGTATACTAACTTGTACTGACAATAAAAAGAGTGTATCCAAATAAACATTTTTATATATATTTTTTTGAATCTTGTACAGGGGTGACGTAATTTTGTGTATAATTAGAGTTTGGACACCCTGTATGCTCTTTTTAAAATATGTGTTTATACGGGGTGTTTCTAAACAAATGCAAAAAAAATTAGGAGGTGATTCTTTGTTTAAAATAAAGAGTAGTTTACTTACAAACATGTGGTCAAATATCAAGCATTACGAAGATATCAGAAAAGAATTAAACAAAAATGTATTTTTTTTCCTAAAAACAAAATAAGAATCCTATTCAAACTACCGAGTAATGTCAAGACAAATGCCTTAATACGTAATAGCAGATAAAAAGACTTTTTATAAAATCAATTTCCTTGCCTCCGCATGTGTTGATTTATATTTTTATTTTATTATTTTAAATTGGTAAGTTTAATAAAAAAATTACAAGAGCTTACAAATAAACCAGCCTATCCAAAATTATAATTATCGATGTCATTAAGTAAGTCTTTCTTTAAATTTGGTTAGCAAGAATGATAGGGGTCCACCACTTTAAATTTAAAATAGCACAAAAATATACAGAGTGTATTTTTACAATGGTATTATTTTTATAAAATTTCATTATTCTAGCGCTTTTTTAAAGAAAAACTGTTTTTTTGCCATTTTTATACCGCGATATCTCCCTAATGGTTGACTTTTGACCATGTTAATGAATCACACTACCCTTTAACAAAAAAAAACAGCCTGTAGATTATTTACAGATTACTTATGAGTTAAAATGCTTTTAATATAAAAACCAATAAGAAAATATAAAATTTATTTTAGCCCCAAGCCAGCTTACAATATCCGAAAAAACCTTAAATGTACTAGAACAAAAAAGATTAGACAGACAAAGGTACTACGAACAAAAGCTGGAAATTGAACATAAAAAGTTAGAAATTAAGCGACAAAGCAACTTAGAAATGGGCAGGATTGCAGATGCATTGCTAGAAATTGCTGACAACATGTCAAAATTTTCTACCAAATGAATATTAAAGTTATTTATAATGGAAAGAATACCTGCAGGTATGTGCTAAATATTTCTAGTACTTGTTTTTTTGTTGTTTATTCCAGGCCTATTTTACAATTAAATATAGTAGTAGTAAAATACATTTAAATTTCTTTCACACTATTTTATTTTTAAAGGAAGACACTTTGAGTCCCGCCAGATCCAGCGTAATTTTTTATATAACAATAATAAATATACATTTCTACACTCGACTATATAAATTTTTTTTGCCCCAATCTGCCCCTTACCGTTTTATGATTTTTTTAGTTCCTTGTGCTATACCTCGAAGAAGTCTTTTTGAAGTATAGGTAGACGAGCCGAATAAAGACACTAAAAATAGAAGTATGTTTACTTATATTTTGAATTACTTTGGCCTGAAGAATATAAATGAACAGATTGAAGGGGTGATAATGACTAAAATAGTCAGGCTTGCGAGTAAATTTTCCACTAAATGGTCCGACTGCAATAGAATGAGGGTTAGATTGCTAGCCAAATATAGTGATTGGCTGAATAGCTGCATACTATTACCTGAGCTAGAGTCATATATACAGTGTGTTCAAAATCCACCTTCAACGTCTGGTGGTCCAGGAAGATCAAAAAAATTTTGAAGAACTTAGTGAAAAGAGCAAACGACGAAAGGTACAACCATTATTACAAAGTGCTTCAACCGATGAATTAGTTTATGCTTCACAAAAAGTTTGTATGACGCTGGAAAACGTAATGCTGCCGCACTGTTAAAAGACGTTGTATCCGCTTCATCCGATCAGAGTCAGACTCAGAAGCCTAAAAGGCTATTCAAGAAACGCGAGCTTCAATTGAAAAAGTATCTAAAGAAGAAGCTTTAGCTACGTATTTGGATGGCAAAATGACTAAGAGGTCTTATATGGCTATACAGCAGAGACTTAAAAGTAAAGGATGCAAAGTTTTACCCTCCTAGCCTTTTATAACTCAGGCAAAAAGATTGTTATCCAGAAGACATTATTATAACGGACGTATCCGCAGAAGTAAGTTTGCAGTCTTTGGTGGATCACACAACAAAGCGGCTTTTTGATGTGCAGTGGGAGGTATTGAAACAGTTTAAAGACCAAGTAAATAAGGTGGAATTTCTTTTCAAGTGGGGTTGCGATGGGACATCTGGCTTTAGCCAGTTTAAGCAAAAATTTAGCGAAGAAAATATACAACAAGATGACAGTGCAATGTTTGTATTATCATTAGTGCCACTGCAACTGTGTTATCTCAAAGAGGATTCTAGAATGTGCTTGTGGCAAAACCCTATACCATCAAGTACAAGGTATTGTCTGCCATAAAAACTTTTATTAAAGTCTGAATCATCGCAACTAATAAAGGATGAAGTGGCACTGGTGGAACAACAAATTAATATTTTAAAACCCGTAAAGATTCACATAGAAAAAAAAGAAATATTAGTTTACCCTAAATTATTATTTACAATGGTTGTTACGTTGTTTCTCCGCTAACCAACTGCTTCAGCTTCACAACTTCCCCCTCCTAGAACGCGGTAACGTAACAATGTGCTTCCAGTAACTCAAGTCGGCGTGGGGAGGTTCGTAAAAAAACTAACTCCGGATACCTAGGGCGCCACTAACTTAACAATAACAACCGCAAACCTAAGTTAGAAGGTCCTCAGATGTCCCTGAAAGTCTAAGAAGGAATAGCCTTGTGAAGTAAGGAAAACCACAAAATTGAAGCAAGCTCTAAATTTATTTAAATTAGTCTGATTTTTTTCTTTGTGCTTGTCTTATATTATTATAAAAAACAATTATATTAAAAACAGTTAATCAATTATTAAATTTTTAATTTAATTAATTATAAATTATTAAATATTAAAACCAGTTAATCAAGGATTCGACTAGAAAATTATTATTACTATTTAATCAACAGGACAATAATGTCACCATGCTTTTAAATTATAAAACAGATAAATAAACCTGTTAAGCAGTTTTAAAAAAAATGTGGTAGCATAAAATTAAATAATTAAAAAAAAGAACTTAAAAGTAAAAAAAAAGATATAAACGTTTATGGAACCCCCTTCTTACCCAACGTGTACACGCAGAGCTCACAACTGGGAAGTAAATAATTGTACGCTTATATAGCCAATAAGCTAGCCGTTAACAAGTACCGCTGCGCAACCAAATCGTTAAATAATCAGTAAAACAATGTAAATAAGGTAATGATATAAAAAAAAATCAATGATAATAAAAAAGGGTACTAAGGAGACAGGGTGTTTATAAAAGTAGAATGGGTAATGTTTTAATCACGATTTAAAAGAAAATTAAATAAAGGAATATTGATTACAGAAAATTAATTCACACCCAAGTCCCTTATTACCATGGTTCGATCTTACTTGAGAAAATTATTTTATCTAGGTTCTATGTAAACACAGCAGGTTGGTACTTCCTTCTTTCTAATGGCTATTGGTCAAGGTGGTGAAATCACACTCCAACGGAAAACGGTTGGGAACAACCAGGGAAATGAACCATAAACTTCAATCAACTTTTCACATTAACCAGAAAAGTTTCTAAGGTCCTGGATACTCCAAGGATCCAAAAGTTTAACGGGTAACAAAAAAACCCTAAAGAAAAACCATTCTTTAGTTTAAAATCACAAAAGCTTTATTACACGAGGACTGGCTAACTTGTATTACTATTAATGATATTCGGCTAGACTAAAAATTACAGTTTTACTTTACTAGACTTATAAGAATATTAAAAAAGAACTTTAATGTATACTGCTAAAACCGTTTATAAAAGTATCAAAATGCCAAAACTGACCAGGCATTTTATCCGGGTTATAAGTATTCGATATAGTTTATTATAGGTATCTTATCTCTTTTAAGGAAACACTAAATCTGACTAATAAAAACTGATTTATTTATTCAAACATATACATATTAAAGCGAAAGATAGTATGCAGCTCGGAGAATAATTAGGTCTATATGTTTGAAAGTATGTTGGCTTAAAAAAACAGTATTTTGCTCTTTAAAATATAAGTAAGTACCGTACTAAATAATAAAAACGTATAATTTAATTTAAACAAAGAAAAGTTAGCCATAACCTCACTATTAAAGCATGTGCACTGAACTCAAAAAAAATTATAAAAAGATATGTATAAAATCATCTCCTTACCTATGTGTCCAGGGTTTTTAAGAAATTAATGGTGTTAAACAAGAAATGCCCCCTTCTTCCAACAAGCTCAAAAAACCATACAGTAGTGCCCCAAATCCAATCAATGGCACGTGTTTCTGAATCCAAACAAATTTCTAACTAGACCATTTAGAAATTGTCAAAACCAATCCAAGATTCAGAAATACTTTATAGCGTTTATCTTCCAAATAATCCCTTTAAAGGGTTGGTATAAAACCAAGAATTTAAATTGGAGAGAATAAACTTTACACTACACTTTCTTAAAGAGTTGAAAGTAAAAGAGGGCTTTCTTAGAGACGAATTCAGTTTTATTGCCGAAATGTATTTTTTTTCCTCAAATCTACCAAACTTTTAAGGCCCGCCCACATAATCAGGATGCCTGCGAGATGGCAACCTCCATGCGACAATATTAGTATTTATTTGGGGAGAAAAATGAAAAACCAACAACAAGACTACTAAACATGGCATCCCGTACACACTGTAATCAAAACAACATCCCTCATTAACCAAACTTGGCCATAAAACAATGAACATTCAAATTTCATATGACGTCTCTGTCGCAATTACGCAAGTTACCAAATCTGGCGTGAACTAACCCGAAATTGTTCGTCCTTCGTGTGTTAGACTGAAACGACCTCACATGCCAAAAGGAAAGAAAGAGATGACATATGACCTGACAACTCCGATCACAATTACGAACGGGATCTGGCTAAATGCCAGTGAGAAAAACACGCCATCTGTGAACGAAAATAAGAAATGATCAGCTGATGACAGGTTAGTCGGCCGTATAAACAAAAACGGACCTTTTAAAGCATTAATTAAACAAAGTACCATTTAAAATGTCCAATAAAAAGGGAATCAATGGATAAAAATATGAATGAACAACACGCCTGATATGCCCACAGTTTGTAAAAGTATAACCTGCAAGTATATACTTCTGTTTTAAGTTAGTTTTTCTCCCCAGGGCATATTGAATTTTAGTCTGGAGTCCCCAAAATACGAGAACTAGAGGGGCAAACCAAGTCTTTTCAGGTGTAGAAACAATAAAAGTTTGTATAGCCAAGCCACACGGCCTGCATTCACAGGGAGACCAATCTTAAATAATGAGGTGTCGAGACAGGTATTCGAAAATTACCATGCATATACTTTGTAACCGAAGTAAGTATTAGTAAATCACATGTTACATTAATGGATTGAAAATTTAATGTAACATGGTTGATGGTAATATTTGTAGTTCTATTTTAGAAGTTTCGTCCCAAAGATGTTATATATGCAATTGTTCCCCAACAGAGATGAATAACCCTGAAAAACTTAAAGAAAAATTAATAATCCCGAAAGCTATCGTTTTGGTTTGTCAGTGTTACATCTAAAGATTCGCACTTTTGAATGTTTGCTAAAAATTGCTTATCGTTTAGATATTAAAAAATGGCAGGTAAGAGAAGATGATAAAGAATGTGTGGAGGTACGTAAAAAGAGCATTCAAATGAATTTTAAAAACAAATGGGACTTCTAATAGATGTTGTTAAGCCCGGATATGGAACTACCAACGACGGAAATACCGCTCGCCGTTTTTTTGATAACCCAGCATTATCGAGCTCTATAACCGGAGTAGACGAAACCTTAATCAGACAGTTGGGGTATTACTTAATACTGTTTCTTGCGGATATGAAATTGATTTAAATGCTTTTTCTGATTTTACTACAAAAACATTAAAACGGTATTTGGAATTATATTCAAGGTATTTTATGCCACTAAGTGTCCATAAACTCCTTTTTCAAGGATCCACAATTATTAAACATGCCATTTTGCCAATTGGTCAGCTCTCCGAAGAAGCCCAAAAATCAAGGCATAAGAAAATTAAAAAGTTCCGGGAAACCTCTACCAGAAAACATTCTAGAAAAGCTACAATGGAAGACGTTTTTCACATGTTATTAGTTTCCTCCGATCCAGCAATAAACAGTTTAAGAAAAAAGTTGCTAAACCCTTGAGAGTACTGTCAAGCGAAGTTCTGTCCCTTTTAGCAACTCCTGTTATACCTGCCACCACGACAAAAGTGACAGCAGCTCTGATGATTCCTCCAGTAGTTCTCTTTCGGATTCTACGTAAAGATTGACTAGACGATAATCACAAAAACTAATATGTAGACTTTGCTCTTAAAGAAAAACCCCCGAACTTTATATTTTTGTGTTTTTGTTTAATTTTTGACTTAATTATAAACAATAGTGTGTCGTGCAATACAGTTTTATGCAAGGATTCTTAACTCTTGAACAGATACCACAGGGAAAAAGAAATGTTTAGGGTAAGTTAATAAATACACAATGTGTGTGTGTGTTTTTTTCTTTAATTTTAATTTATTTAATATTGTTTAAAAAATGTTGCGTATAATTACCAGCAAAAATTTTTTTTATATACTGTATTGTATAGGGTTGCATATTTTGATTTAACAGATTTTATTCTTTATTTACTTGTTTTTTATCAGTTAAGAGTAAAAATTTAAAAAAAGATTACGATCTTCAACTTTTCTAACATTCTTACTATTAACTTTAAAACTAAAAAAAACTTTTTCTTATTGTCCGCCAACTTTTTGGGTTACTCTGTATAAACCAAAACATACAAGGCCGCTTTTAATGACATTTTTCCAAAAAATATACTTTACAAAATGGTACCGTTTTCTACTTTGCTTTATTTAATATACAATTATTATCACGATTTAAACAGTAAGATTTACTTTTTCTTACTATTTTCATAAGGAAAAACTAAAAATTACAGTTTGTTTTTTATAAGTATTATGGTCAAAGAAAAGTTTTTATTTATATTATTTAAGGTATGTTTAGATAAAAAAATAGTATTTTCAAATAAATGTTCTAAAATCTTTAATAAAATAATAAAGAATTTTTTACTGGGCAACACTTAATTTAACATGTAAAAAGGGTAATTTAGTCTAATTAATATATGTATAATGTTTACAACCGAATGTATTTGCTTAATATTTTGATTATTAAAAAGATTTGTTTGGAAATAAACTTTATATTTTCTTCAAACTATTTTGTCCAGCTAGAATAGACGAATTTGCCACTGTGAGTCAGTGGCGTATTTTTTTTAATATTATTGGTTGTGGTGCCTACTGAGACGCCACTGGACCCAATAATCTTAATCTAAGTAGAGCTTTACAGGTGCCTTACTACATTAAATAAGTACCAAATTTTATCCAAATCAGCTAAAGCTTTTTAAAAAATTTAAAAAATACCGGCTTTTTTTTTTTTAGTTTTAACGCCCTGTATCTCGAAAACGGAGCATGTCTGGACATATATTTATATGAACTTTTTACTTGAAAAATTACAAGGAATCATCCCTTAAAAGTAAAGTCATCACTTATGTTACACCCTGTATTTCACTTACAAACTGTACATTGATAGAATGATAACCTTTACGGTTAACATATTCATTCTCTGGCTCATTGGGGTTATTCTTTGGAGGGGAATGTATTGCTACATGGGTACAGTCAATACATCCAACCACAAGAGGAAAATGATGCTTTTGATAATACCTAAAAAATATCAAACAGATTTTAACACCTACTCTGGAGTTTTCCTCAGATTTTACCAATTGGTCACTATTATACTACTAAGTTATGTATTACATTAAACTAAAATACAGGAGGTGATTTTAAAAATGAAGCACGTCCGGTCTTATGTTGAAAGGAACTTTTTTCATAAAGACATAAGAAATTACCCCCTTGGGTTTCGTACCATAGTTAGGAAACACCCTGTATATTTCAAAAGAGTTAATTGTAGATACATAGAAATTAGGGAGCCTGAAGTGTACTTTTTCTACTAACTTATATTTGTGTTCCAAACCTAAATTAAAATTATCTTTAATATAACCATACCGGTTCAGCGAAATAACATAACACATAGGCAATGTGAGGTAAAGAGACAATCTAATTATATACAGGCATGTAAACATGTGTGACTAATAGTGCTTGTTTTGTTATTACATTGCTCACCGATATACCAAAACCTATTGCTCATGCAGTATATCTTACCACACAAAATAATTCCTACATATACTAGTTAAGCCAATAGGTAATGGTATATCGGCGAGTAAAGCAACAAAAAAGGATATACGTGACTCATTCAATCTGAAATGTTTACATGCGGGTATTCACGTTAGAGTGTCTCTTTTCCTCATAATGCCTATGTGTTATGTTATTTAGCTGATCCGGTATATATATCTTACCTCGAACGTACAGTATTAACCCTTAACCGACGTCGTCGGTCCCTGGGACCGCTGGCGATATTCGTCTCTAATTTTCTCCCACTTAAAACTGTCGTTGGCGTTAGTCTGTCATAGTACCTTCCTATTAGTTCAAGAATAGTGTTAAACGAGTATAGTCGTATTTATAGGAGTTTTAGTTTTTGCGTGATTACTGTCAAGCGGTCCCGGGGACCTCACAACGCTTTTAGTGCAAAGTTTTTTTACTACATCTAAGTTTTGTTTTATCGACTAAAATGGCTTCTAGACGTGTTCCTGATAAAGTAAACATAGCTGATCCAAATTTTGAGGAAAAAATGAAGCTTATGATGGAATCTCTGGACTCAGATGTTGAAATGTCCGATCAAGATGAGGAGGACAACGTTATAGAAAGTGAGCATAATTCCGACTCTGAAATAGATATTTTATCGGAAGAAGAAAATGATGTTCTTGATGATCAATTATTCCAAAGAAGTGATCTACAAATGGAGATAAGCGAGGACGAATTATCGGATGAGGAACATCAAAATTACTACTATGGTAAAAACCGTTTTAAATGGTCCTCTAGAGAACCAACTCGAAATGTGAGGACACCAGCACATAATATTATGAAGCTTCCTGGAATTCGTGGTCCGCAAAATGAAAATGAAAAGTTTGATCCACTTTCTGCTTGGAACTATATATTTGATGATAATGTATTACAGTGTATTTTAACTTGGACAAATAAAAAGCTTTTGCAAGTAAAATCAAATTATTCTGATCCTCAACGTACCGAGCTAAAAGCCTTAACAATTTGTGAATTAAGATGTTTTCTGGGCCTTCTCTGCTACACTGCGGCATTCAAGTCAAACCATGAGGATATATCCGCACTTTTTGCTACAGACGGAACAGGCAGAGAAATTTTTAGGTTGGCAATGTCTGAACGGCGCTTCTCAATATTATTAAACTGTTTGAGATTTGATAATCCTGAAGACCGAAATGAACGCAAGAAAACTGATCCTGTAGCTGCTATATCCGAACTACTGACTTTTTTAATAGAAATTCTCAGGCCGTGTATACTTTGGGAGAAAATGCCACTATCGATGAAATGTTAGTTGCATTTCGGGGACGCTGCGCCTTTAAAATGTATATGCCATCTAAACCGTCAAAATATGGTCTGAAAGTTCAGTGTTTAGCTGATGCACGTACATGTTATGTTTATAATACCTACATATACTGCGGAAAAGGTAGTGATGGTATGTACCTACTAGAAAAAGAAAAAAGTATAAAATTCCAACCCAAGCAGTTATTCGTTTGAGCAAACCCATATTTGGGAGTAACCGAAATATAACTACTGACAATTGGTATACTTCAATGGAACTTGGAAGTGTACTGAAAGCAAACAAACTTACCCTTGTTGGAACTCTTAAAAAAATACAAAAGAACTTCCTCAGGAGTTTTTACCTTCCCCAAAACGTCCTGTTAGCTCTTCCCTCTTTGGTTTTACGAAGGATTTTACAATAGTATCTTATGTCCCAAAAAAAAAGAAAGCAGTCATCCTACTGTCCTCAATGCACCATACAAAAGAAATTGATGAAACCACAAAAAAGCCTGACATTATAATGTATTACAATAATACCAAAGGAGGTGTGGACTCAATTGACCAAAAATGTAGTATATACTCCACTAGTCGCCGTACAAGACGCTGGCCTATGGTTATTTTTTACCGTATACTGGATATGAGTTTCCTAAATGCCTATATAATTCACCAATCACATCGCAATATTGATTTTCCTTTCACCAGATTGCAGTTTCTAAAAGCTTTAGCTAAACAATTGGTTCAACCATATATGAACGAACGTACACAGAACGGAAAATTGCCACGTGAGCTACGATTATCCATTGCTCGTGCTTTAGGAAACCCAGATTTACCGCCTGAGGGTAATGATGATGACAAATTGGCAAGAAACGAACGGAAAACCTGCCATATTTGCCCCCAAAAGAAAAAGAAAAACTGTATATTTATGCTGTGGTTGCAAAAAACCGATTTGTCTTGAGTGTTCGAAGAAAATTTGCCGCAGATGTGCCGATAAAGACTAAGTAGAAGAAAAATAAACTGAAAATTTTAGCATAAATTTGTGTTGCACGTTTTTTTCTGTATGCTTTGTGTGACATATTTTGTTTTAAAATAATACTTTAGGGTATGTTGATAATAAATATGTAAAAAAACGACGGTTTATTGTTTAAGTTGTTTTATATAATTATTTTACGAGGGCTGTAAAGTAAATAGAAATATTACAGGATTAGTAAATATGCTAAGAATTATTCTTAAATTTAGACTAAGTGTTATTATTTTTCATAAAATGCATAAAATAGCTAAGGTTTTTCAAATCTTTCATTAAAAAATTATGAAAACTTATTTAATTAGGAATTAAGCTATTTTATATCTGCGGTCCCAAGGACCCAACGACGTCGGTTGTGTGCAAAATTGTCAGGACGTCGGTTAAAGGTTAAGTTCTTCCCTGGTTTGAGGGAATTTAACCCACTTTGTGAAGACAGTGGGTTCATTTAAAGCGTTTACTACTTCTGTTACTACTCTGCTGACGGAAGGTTGGGCTAACCCAAACAAAAAACTGTTCCCCACAGTACCTTGGTCGCATCCAGTAGCAAAAAAGTTTAGAGCAGTAAGTAGCTAAAAGGTAGGCTGTTTTGTATTAAATGTTATTAAACTAACTTGTCCTTTCACGTCTGAAATTATATATATATATTGTATATACAGACTGTGTACGGACGGAAAAAAAGTAAATCTTGATAAAAAAATTTGCTTGTACAAATATAGATTCACAAAGAGAAAAATGTTCATTTTGTTTACAGGGTGCGAAAAAACTTAAACATGTTTTTTTTTTAAAGAGGAAACTACCTGTTAGAGATCCCTGGACCATTACTAACAAGCAGAGATTAAATATGTTGATTTGATGAATATCAAAAAACAGAATGACGTACCTCGCAATTTGTAGAACAATGTGGGTGTTAAATTATGTAAATATTTAATCAACAGAAAAAAAAATCAGCTGGTTAGTACTTATTTTTCACGACATCGTTTACCAAACATGTTGGTGGTAGGGGACTCTGATGAAACCTTACATTTTGTAGGACAAATATTTTTTCGGTTTATTTAGATAATTATCTTAAAAATTAACAGAGAAAATTGCCGTTAATAATAAATTTCTGATATTCGTCAAATCAACACATTTAATTCCTGCTACCCCTGTAAGCTACCACTAACGAAAAAGTTAGGCGTGTCGTCAAAATGAAGCTACCCACGAAAAATTAGCTTGTTAGTAATGAATGGTAAAAATGGTCCAGGGACCTTTACCTATTTTAAGCAAAATGTCATAAAAAAATATTTAGAATAAAGTTTGTAATCAATAAAAATAATAAAACAAAATTTAATTGAACCCCAGGCAAAAACGCCTTAATCACATTCATTTAAAGCTAAAAAATTGTGTTGTATAGGAATTTGGAGGAAGCAAGTGTTTGAAAAGCGAATTCCACGGATTTTTTAGGTGACTTTTACTTACCTACTTAAAAAAAAAAATAATTAATTTTTGATAACTCAAAAATCAGATTTATTCTCGGTTTTATGATACTTTTTGAAACCCCTGTAATATTAATAAAGTCATTTAAAAATCTATCCTAAATAACATTTTGCTTAAAAGTCAAAAATAAGTAAGGGTAGTTTATTCTTGGAGAAAGATCATGTTTTTTAAGTTTTTGCGAACCCTGTATACAAAATCAACATTTTTTTCTTCATAAATATTATTTTTTTACAAGAAACTTAATTTTTGTTGAAAAATGATTTTTTTATCCAAAATTCCTTTTGTAAACTCCGTCCATGGACAGTCTGTATATTACACACATATATATGAGGGCCTAGTTTCAAAGTGTACAATCTTTAAAATTCCATTTTTATGTTATGTTATAAAGATCTAATAAAAAATAAACAAAGCATCTATACATTAAATATAATTTATTTTTCTTAAGTTTAAACACTGTCATGGGTGTAGTCATGGCCTAAATAGTGATTTATTTAAATTCGGTGCAGAAAAATCCAACTTTTGGTACATTTATTTCACTCTTGTATTAAAAAGTCTAAATGAAGATTGGGAAAGTAGATTTGAAAATAGGTCCCTCATATATATATTATCAAAAATAAGAACAATACATTGTAAATATATTTTGTGGCTGAAATTACCACATTTTTTTATTAGGATATTCCAAAAGAAGTAAAGAGAAGTCGCACACTTAAAAGACTAAAAAACCCAGTTTTAAAATTTATACATTATTTTCACAATAATACAACTTTCTTACTAAAAAATTGTGGTTTTTCGTTAATTCAGTAAATGAAAGTTTATTTTTATATTAGAGATAAGTATACCTATGTGTGCTTATACTTACCAATAATGTCTTAAACTTACCCTAATTAAAGAATGTGTTTGTTTAATTAAATTAATGGCTGAATGACTTAACAACTTTATCACTTCCATCGCTAGATTATATTTAAAATAACACCGCATTAATAAATATTAAAAATACCGATTCTGGTATTTGAATTTACCTTAACTAATTTGGATATACCATCACTTCGTTTTGGAGTTCGTAAAAACGGCTCTAATTCACTAAAAAGTGCATTAACTGCAATTTTTGGGAGTCTAAAAAACTTTTTAAATTGCAAATCACTCAACTGCATTGGATCGTCGATTTTGGGACGTTTCAATGCAGCATTTCTAGGTGGACGTCGTTGTTCTTCATCTTGAATGGCGTTTACCATAACAAGAAGATCCATTTTTAAAATGAGCGAAAGAGAGTAACAAGAAATATAATATAAATCACCAATTTAATATAGGCTGCCAAAAGTTTTGACGTTAAAACACTAAATGTAAGGTTATGTATTTTGTTTATGACTTTGAATTTTGTCAGATGTCAGATGGTAATGCAGATTTCTGTTTTATGACCGCCTGTTTTAAAAAACAAGTGAAGGTTATACGCTCCCGGAACGAATACGTTCAGCGAACGAATGAGTTCAATTTAGCAGAATTTAGCCCCAGGTCCTCTTAGACTCAAGAACAAAGGATTATTTTTAAGTAAGTAACAATTTTATTACCAAGTTAGATTTATAATCAATAAATGGTTATTGCATATATTGTAAATTAAATATATAATTTCAAAATATTTTATTTTTGTATAACTTTTTAATAATATTGCTTTCTGTAATCAGTTGGATTTTTTTATAAATTAATTATTTAATTTCTTATTGAATAAGTAAAATTACAAGCATGGTTAAATATTTACCAGTTAATTCTTATTATAATCCATTAAATACAGTAAGTTCTACATAAACCAAAAAAATGTGTGGATTATATTTGTTACGAATTCCTATTTTATACCTAAATTAAACTTGGCCACAAGGCTAATGCCCTGTAGACTTACGTCTTCAAAACCATTTATAAAGATAAAACCAGAAATAAACTGCTGCTCAATTCAACTGCAACTGGAAATTTTTTTGGTAAATTTCAAATCGTTATTACTCTTAAATAAAATGCAATAGCAAAATGCGGCTTTTACCGTTTTGTAGGATAACTTTATGAAAAAGAATGGCCATTTCACTTTGTGTAAATTTTTACTTGTTTTTATTCTACAGGGTGTAATGGAAAAGTCCGTTTTTTACAAAAACTTTGTCAAGAGCGACATTCTACAAAAAAAAATAGTTTTTAATTTTTAATTATATAGTGTTATTTAGTAGACCATTTTGAAAAAACAAGTTTGTCAGATTTTTGATATCTGCTCCATTTTTCATGTTATAATTTTTTTCATATTGTACTCCCTGTATTTAACAGTTCATCACAGCGATTAATTTTTTTAGATAATTTTAAATGTACATAAGTACCCTTTTAAAACTGTATTAGAATTTTATTTCTAAAAAATTATTAAGGCGTCAGTAGCGTCGCAAATGTAACTAAATTGTATTTTTCTAAAATTTCAATTCCCAAACTTTCTGTGAGCGCCACATATTCTATATTTAAGATTTTAATTGTTTCTCTACAATTTTTAGAAACTACGGACATTTGTCTCGGGAAAGTTTTTACTTTTTTAAAAAGTCATCATTGGCGTAGATATAATTTTTCTTCTGAATGCTCTTTTTTACTTGCCAGAGGATTATTGCATGGAAGTAATAATTTGTAATTCGGGTTATTTTAGTGCATTTATCGATTAGCTTAGAACAAACGTTAACATTTTTTTAAATCTTGGTAAATTTAGAAAAAAATATACAGGGTGTTCCGAAAAATTAAAGATTCAAAATTTGTATTTTTTTTTAAGAAAAGCAGGGTGTGAACCCTTAGATGATTTTACGAAGAAAGTTCAAATAAACTTATGTTCTGACTGTACTAACTTTTGAGATACAGGGTGTGAAACTTAAAAAATATATATCTTTTTTTATAATAACTGTGATACCACTCTACAAATTTTAATAAAATGTGGTACACAGCCACTACACATTAAGGGGCATTTTTAAAAGTAAAATATTTTTATCTTTCTTTCAGTGGCGTTCGAGCGGGATTTATATTAAATAATTTTTAAAGAAAATCATAGTACTCCACTGCTTTTTTGAAACAAAAATTATTCTTACAATTTCCATTTACTTTTAAGCAAATTTAATATTACGTTATTCTTTTAACCGACGAATTTGGTATGCTACCTTTATATTTTCATTTGCTTGATTAATAAATAAATTTGTTTTGTCTGTTTGTCTGATGAAATGAACCGCTTGTAAAGCTTTAATTAGATTGACTTTATTGGGTCCAGTGGCGTCTCGGTGGGCACTACCATTATTGAAAAAAATGTACGCCACTGGCTTTTTATGTAGTTTTTATACTTTTTTCCTATAATGCTATAAGTTCATCCAGATTAAGTGCAAGTCAACAACACTCTCAGCAAAGAAGACAGTGGAGAAATGTCAAATTTATTGGCTCAAACAAGAAGCAAGAAGATGGTTTAGTGTCAGGGACAACCTACTACTACATATTAAGGTACTGCATTCTGAACTTTCATATAAACTCCACCCAATTGAATGTGATTTATTAGATGACAAAACTCGAACAATAATATCCGAAATCATTTATAAAAAATATACCACTTAATACAAAAAACTTCAAAATATAATTAGTAGTAAACATAAACAAACTCAGCCAGAAATCCCAGAACAGCACCCATTTCATGAAAGGTTTATTAATTTATCGGATACATCTTTTTCAGAGAGTGAAATTAAGTTTCTTGAAAATGGTCCCAAATATAACCCCAATATCAATCCCAAAAATAGATTAGAAACTTTAGTATGTGAGGTAGAGTTATCACTTGAAAATATTCCTGATTCAAATTTTACCAAAGAAAAAATTAAAAAGTTTTAAAAAATACAGACAAGCCCATAATCAATTTATCACAAAACACAATGATTTAGTTTTTACCCGAGCAGACAAAGGAAATTCTATTGTAGCTTTATCTAAAGGTGAATATAACCAAAAATTTAATGATTTTCTAGACAAAGAAAAACCTTGTATCCTTAAAAATGATCCTACCTCTAAAATACAGAATAAATTAAAAGCAACGTTAAAGGATATACGGGGCGTATTGTCCAACAATGACAAATTTAAAATTTTAAACATGAACCCCACTCCCCTAAGTTATATGGTTTAATAAAAATTCACAAAAATAATGGCCCAATTCGTCCTGTTGTTTCATATATAAACAGTCCTCTTAGTAAATTAGCTTATAAATTAAATCACATATATAAAGATATCTCAAATTTCAGTCCACAATATACAATAAGAAATTCGGTACAACTCACACAAAAACTTAAAAATTTTACAATTTCCGATAATTGCACACTGGTATCCTTTGACGTTGTTAACATGTTCCCTAACGTTCCTAATCGTGACTGTTTAGCCATCATTGAAGAAACTCTTACTTATAAAAATATTAATCCAGTCATAAAAAACGAAATTATTACATTGTTTAATTTTTGTATTCAAGAAAATTGTTTTATGTACAATAATACATTCTATAAACAGACAGACGGACTAGCTATGGGATCACCGTTAAGTCCACTTCTAGCCGAAATCTTTATGTCTAATCTGGAAGAAAATTTTTTAAAAACTGATTTTGCGAAAAACATAAAGTTTTGGTTCAGATACGTGGATGATATTCTAGTGTGTTTTACAGGTAGCGATTTAGATTTACAATTAACACTTAATCATCTTAATAACCTTCACCCTAAAATAAAGTTTACAATGGAAAAAGAAATCGATAACACTATAAATTTCCTTGATATATCGATTTCCAAAAAGAACAACCAATTTTCCTTTGATATATATATAGAAAACCTACATTTACTGACACTACGATTTCAAACCACTCGACACACCCCAAAACACATAAACTTGCAGCATATAGAACAATGATACACAGAGCATTTTCCATCCCTTTAGAAAACCACAAACGTGAAATAGAATTAAATACAATAAGAATTATTGCGAAAAATAACGGTTTTGATTTAAGTACCATAAATTCGCTAATTAATAAAAAACAAAAACAATTAGCCCTGATCATATATACCCATATATAAAACCCAATAACACCCCAACATACCATACCCTAACATATTTTGGACCAGTTTCAGACAAAATAGCACACATCTTAACAAAAAATAATAATTTAAAAATTGCCTTTAGGCCATCCCAAAAAGTTTCTCAGTTATTTTTTAATGCTAAGGAAAAAACACTACCATTAAATAAATCTGGAGTTTATAGTTTAAATTTTGAAGAATGCAATAGTTTATATGTAGGGCAAACAGGAAGAAATTTTAATATTAGGTTTAAGGAACACAAATCGTCATATGTACTAAATAAAAATAATTCAAACTTTGTCAACCACTTTATAACATCTGGTCATTCATTCCCAAATGTCGATAATCTTAAAATTTTATATACCGCACCGAAAAGTAAAAAACTTAACATTTTAGAGTCTATTGAAATTTACAAAGCCAATAAAAACCCCTCAATAAATTTATTGAATGACCAGACCGACCTGAGGAGCAGCCCGCTATTTACAGTTTTTTAAAAATTTAGGATAGGCACTATTATTAAAATGTGTTAACCATTTGTACGTGTATATATATACAAGTTTCAAATAGTTTAGAATATTCAGTTTGAAAATGTAGCAAAGCTTCGAAACTGCAGTCACAATGTTGATAAATATAGTGATAGAAAACAAAGTAATTTGTCTCATTTTAATTTAAAATGGACTATCACAAAGTAACGGACAACTCAATCCAGTATCTAAACTAATTTGAAATTCGTATTCAGCTGGTTAAAACACATGCCGCTAGATAGGTCGTGTCTGGTGTACAAAAACTTTTTGTGTGTGCTGGTGTAATTATACCAAATTCATTTAAATTAATTAATGGACTTTTAAATATATAAAATATATCAACTCTTCTGAAAAACTTTAATGCCGTGTATCTTAGAAATGAAGCAAGTGCAAACGTAAAATTACTACCTTTCTTTATAAAAAGTCATAAGAATTCACTGCTTTAAATTTTGTACCATAGCTAGGAAACACCCTATATAATATATTTTAGAAATAAATTTTGAAAAAGGTACAATTATTCTTTTTTTGGTGATGGTGTCTTATGGGTATTAAAAAACTACACATTTTACAGTAACAAATTTGGTATTAATATATTGCGGATGTGTTAAATAATCATTTTAACGACGGATCTTTCTTCTAAAATGAACTTATTTAAAATTATTCCCTTTTAAAAATTCGCCATTTATTACGTTTTTGCATTCTTTTAAAACACCAATTGAGAGTTGACAGATAAAATGTCATTATGTATAAGGTTTTTCATGTCGTTATCCTAAATATTAAAAATCCAGACTATCTCCATCCTTGTTACGGCCTTAAGATAATAAAGGACAGAGCATACGGGTGTAGGAAGCGTCGAGTATGCGCTTGAATTTTGCGTGATCATTTTAGTTGGTGTTTGGTTTTCAAAGTGTGAATGCGATTTTTGAATAATGGAGCGAATACATAACGTTAACGAACTGCAAGATTTATTACGTCGAGATGATCCTGACTTAGTGCAGGTTATACAAGATTCCTTATTGATAAGAAGGAATTTACGATGTAAAAGTCGGAATTGCCGCCGATATTGCGTCATTCATCGAAGGCAGGAAGCAGTATTATCCATGATATTTTATTGCAAGAAATGCAAGAAGATCTATTCCATACTAGAGGGATCGTTTTTCTCAAAAATGAAGATTCCGGTCAGACAAGTTATACAAATATTGTGGTATTGGATTTGTGAAGTTCGCGTTAGATGTGTGTCCATGTTGTTTGGGATACCCAATAAATCAATCTATCAGCTGTATCGGTACTTTCGCGATATATGTTCATGGAATTTGCTCCAAAATGACCAGCTGTTTTTATTAAGTATGATTATTATTATTATTTTTTTTTAATACAAATAAGTTAAATTATAACTTTGCTTTTATTTTAACAATATTGGTAATAATAAACTGAAGATTTCAAACTCGTTTCTTTTGTTACAGGAGGTGAAGGGTACACAGTCCAAATCGACGAAAGCGTCATTACTAAAAGAAAGTACCATGTTGGACGGCCAGTACCTCAGAAATGGATATTGGGGATCTACGATACCACAACTAGTGATTTAAAATTTCCGGAAAACATGAGTCATGGAAAAAAACCGGGTTTTTTCCAGAAAAAACGAAAAAAACGGAAAAATTTAAATTGTGTTAAAAATCAGTGTAAAGTAGTCTGATAAGGAAATTAGCCCTTATAAGCCTAAAAAAACTAATACAATATTTTTTTATCATTATTAAGTAATTTAAATAAAAATTTTGATGAAAAATATACCCTACGTATCCTACGACACTGGAAATCCCCCGACTGCACATTCGGTTCGCGCTGGTATTCCCCTATGAACGTCGGTATTCCCCGTCCCGTAAATCATTAGATTATTTAGAACAGTTTACACCTCTTCTTGGTCTTAGATCTTGATCTTACACGAAATAAACTAAAGAAAAGTTGTTTATAAATTAAGTGAATAAGTGACGTGAACATTTTTAGTATAGAGTGGTATTATTCTGGTAAGTAACTAAAATATGTACAGTAATATTGGTTTTATTTTTTACTAAAAAAATGACGGACCTCGCAAAATTTATTTTTGTTTCTGTTTCTCACTTAACTATGAGGCTTTATTGAAGATAGAAATTTTAAAAAATATTGTAGTTAGATCAGAAAATATGTATTTTTAGTTTTAGAAATAAAAAGTAAGGCTTTAAACTAGAAACTTAGTTAAAAACCGCAATGAACACAATGTTGTTGAGATTTACAGTAACAGATCAAAATTGTAGGTTACAGGTTGCCAAAAAAAATAACATATTAAACTGTCACTGTATCTATAAATAAAAAATGAACCATATTATTATTTTACAAATGACCTTGCTATACATATTTTTATGTGAATTTTCGCATCCTATTTTTTTTTCTTTTTATGTTACAGAAAAAAATGGTTCGTCCGTCTTCCGATATTTGGCAACTCTTTGAGATTGAAAGCAAAGAGAAAAATCCCATGCTGTGTGTAAGTTTTGTTGCTTAAAATATGCGTACCCTAATGCCACTCGTATGACTAACCACATACTAAACTGTAAAAAATGTCCCTTGGAAATCAAAAATAAATATAAAAAATGCGACACTGAGTCAAGTTCATCGTCTTCCATTGCCTCTATGAATAAAAAAGAAAATTCTGAGCCAGTTGTCATTATAGACGAAGATGAAAGTTTTCCCTCCACTAGTAGCAGCTCGTCAGTTGCTGAATCGTCCTTACCAAGTAAACGCAAGAAACTCAACAGCCAACAAACACTGAGTGGGTGTTTTGACAAGATAGCTGTCCCAGAATCTTTTAAGATCGATGAAGCTATAGCTAGAGCTCTTTATGCATGTGGTGCTCCTTTTTCATTTTTTGCAAATAAATATTGGGAAAAGGCGTTTAAATTGTTAAGGCCTTCATACCAAATACCCACACCTCATGCTTTGTCAACAAATTTACTGAATGCGGAGTATGAACGTGTAGAAATTGATCGCAATCAAAAGCTTTTAGAGTCCGATAATTTGACTTTAGTGACTGATGGATGGACAAATGTTGTTGGAGATGGATTCATTAATGTCATTATATGTATGCCTCGCCCTATTTTTACAAAACTGTACATCGCGGCTCTGCAAAAGAGACAGGATTGTATATAAGTAAAGAACTTATAAATGTTATCGAAGAAGTGGGTCCACAAAAGTTTTTTTCTGCTAGTTACGGATAATGCCAGCAACATGAAAGCTGCTTGGGAAATTGTTAGTACAAAATATCCACATATATCTTGCGTTGGTTGTGCCGCTCACGGTTTAAATTTATTGCTTAAAGATTTCATGGGAGAGAAGGTGTTTAAAAAAATAAACAAACAGTCAAAAGCAATATGTAAATATGTTAAACGCACACATACAATTTATGCTGCATTTAAAAACGCACAGTTTGAGAAATATCCAAAAACAAGATAATTTCGCTTAAATGCCTGCCAAAACGAGGTGGAGTTGTTTGTTTATGACTGTGGATTCTCTTTTGAGAAACAAGGAAGCTCTGCAGACTATTGTACTAATGGAACACCTGGGCGTGGAACGAAATATTAAAAAAGTAATATTAGACGACGTTTTTTGGACCAATTTACAATATGTCAAACAGATACTCCATCCTATAGCCATATCAATAAAAATATTAGAGTCAGATAGTTCTCTGTTATCAGAAGTGGTGTATATGTTTAACTACATTAAGAAAACAATAGTGGAATCAGAGGAAGGTAATTTTAAGGAAAAATTATTGGAATATTTAGAAAATCGTTTCAAATTTTGTTGTAAGCCAATTCATTTTGCTGCAAATCTTCTCGATCCTCGTTTTAAAGGAAAGCAATTAAATGATGACGAAGTGATGATAGCAATAGATTTCATTTCCCAAATGGCAGATCTGTCAAATTTAGATGCAGGAGAAGTTGTGGCTAATCTGGCCCACTTCAGGACAGAAACAGGATTTTTCGGTCGAGATACATTATGGAAAAGTGCTACCAGTAGTACCAGTACTCATCCAGTTATATGGTGGAAAGGTTTATGTACATCACAGCCGCTTATGAAAATTGCCTCTCGGATTTTAAATGGGCCTCCATCCTCTGCCTCTTCAGAAAGAAATTGGTCCTTGCATGGTTTGATACATACTAACAAAAGAAATAGATTGACACAGGATAAAGTTCAAAAGCTGGTTGCTATTCAATCTAGTTTAATGTGCCTAAATCTATATGAAAATGGCAAATATATGTATGATCCCAGATCATTTCCGCTTTTAGAACAGTCTGAAAACGTTGTGGATTTAATTCAAGATGAAGAAGAGGGTATTGTGGAGGCAGATTCAGACGCCGATGCTTACTCAGAAGCCGAAGACTCAGGATCGGACTCGGAGGAAGATCTTCCTCTTAGTTTTTTTGCTAAATAATATTTCTGTTTTTTGAAATGATAATTTAAGTTTGATTTTTAATATTTTTTTACATTTTGTTTAAAAACTTGAAACCAAAGTTATTTTTATCTTATAAGAAGAAAAATTTTATTTGATTTTGACTATTGACCCCACACGAATGTATATTTTGGTTAATTTATGTTTATTTGTGCTTTTATAAATATAATTTGTAGTTTTTCAATTTTTCATTTTTTCCAATTTTCCAAGGTATGTAACGTAAAACCGTGTTTTCCAATTTTTCCCGTTTTTTTCCCAAGCGTTAAATCTCTAACCACAACCAAAAAAGGCCTTATTATTTATATTCCAGACCGTTCGGCAGCAACATTAATAGACAAAATTAAAGCACATGTTTTGCCTAGAGCCCCACATTTGGACGGACTGTTGGAGGGGTTAATCTGGCTTAACAAATATGGATGGGGTTTCTCCATATACACTCGACAGTTAACCACACGAGGAATTTTAGAGACCCGATTACAGGGGTCTGTACAAACCAAGTAGAAGGGTATTGGTCCAGGTTGAAACAATTTATGAGAAGACTGGCAGTGATCCAATCACCATATGTCAAAAAATATATAGATATGTTTATGTGGTGGGAAAATTATGGACCAACACCCACCGAGCGATTTAATAATTTTTTGTTGCATATTTCCCAATAATATAGTTTTTAGTTTTTTTCTTCTTGTATTAAGTGTTTGTTTTTGTTAGTATAGGGTAGTGTTGGCTAATATATTTTTAATAAACTGTGAAAAACTCTATTTAGTCTTTTATTTACTCAACCCCTGTTTGATTCCCTCACTTAATGTTATGATTTACCATGAAAGATATCAAATCAGGTTAATCTCGGTAAGCAGGGTTTTTTTTTAATAATTCAAATCGGTTAGTTTCGGTAAGCAGGGCTTTTTTTAAATAAATCAAATCAGGTTAGTTTCGGTAAGCAGGACTTTTTTTTAATAAATCAAATTAGGTTAGTCTCGATTAGTTGTGGTTAGCAGGGTTTTTTATATAAATAAAATTAGGTTAGTTTTGGTTAGCAGCGCTAGGTTTCCTTTTTTACCCACCAAGAACATCTGTTGGTTTTTTAGTTCGTAAGCATATATATGATGATAATATTATTGGTTAATTTTGGTTAATTCTGTTAATTTTGGTTGGTATTTCTTACTTTAGGCTAAATTTCTTCATATGTATTGTTTATATTCCTTTTACGTTCTTTTACCCACCCAGCACCCCTGTTCGCTCCCTCATCTTGTAACATTCTAAATGGTAATAACAAAATTATTTATGAATATTCCGCAAATTTTATTTTTTTAATATGATTATAATACACTAAACTATCCATTAAAATTTAAAAAATTCAAAAACTCGGTAGTACCTATACGACACCAGACCCCTTTTTTTAGAAAACAGTGAAAATACTACTGAAAATAGACACATGTCTATAAACTCTCCGAAGAAAGATTTGGAAAAGAAAAAGGAAGTACAAAGCAAAAAGGAAGTTAAAAATACAGAAAAAAAGAAGAGTTGGAAAACAAAGAAGAAAAAAATAACGAAAAAGAAGAAATAAAACACAAGGTAGAAAAAGAAAACGAAAAGGATGACAAAAACAAAGAAAACGAAAAGGAAGACAAAAACAAAGAAAACAATAATAATGAAAAATTAAAAAAAATAAAAGAGAAGAAAATAGAAATTTGTTAAAACGAAAAAATGAGGAAAATAATGATAAGAGGCAACGTAAAAATGAGGAAAATAATGATAAGAGACAAGAAGAAAAAAAATGGAAGAGGAAGATATTGGAGAAATAGAAACAATAGAAACCCCAATCAGTATGGGGGCAGATGGCGAAATCAGCCCCGTACACAAAATTCTGTCGACAAGTGTGAGTAACCTTTTTACATTGAATTTATTTATTTAAATATTTCGATTAACATAAAATACCTTGCCACCATAGTATTTGTTTAAATATTTCGTTTTTATTAAAAATTCAATGGTCTAACACCTTATAATCGATTAGCAATAAAAAAAAATTAAATAATTTTAATTATTCAATTTTTCAAAATTTACATATTTTTAGACCATCTTTATATAGAAATGCCCTTACTTTTAATTTTACACAGTATAAGATTATACCAAGTTAAGATTACCATTAAATTATAAAATTTATTAGTACATTTCTAAAATCTTCCATCAAGTTCCATATACATGGTGCATTTTTTAAAACTTACAATGGCTTTATTTTTTAAACCATGGCAAATAATCAAAAATATACCGTTTGTATAAAACCTGGGGGAATATAAATGACGTATTTTTCAAAACACTTCTATCAACCCCTTAAGCTGCACCCCCAGTCACTTAAAAATCTTAAATGGCAACACCCCTTATGTGACACCTCTATGGAAAACTTATGAAAAATGCTTTTCATTGGTCATAAAAATAGTTGGAGTCAAATTAAAAAGGTTATTAATAATAGGAAATAATAGGCAATACCAGAAAATATCCAATTAAATATTAATAATAAAATTTAATAATAAATTAACATCATATTTCCTGTTGAGCTAACCCGCCCCATAAAAAGTTCTTATTAGTTTTGGATAGTTTTCTTTCTGAATTTTGTTAAGAAAAAAGAAATAGCAACTGGTCTTTATTGTTAAGCGCTTGTGCAACAAAACTAACCAGAACTTCTTATGGGGGCGGGTTAGCTCTACAAGGAGTTTTATTTTAATATATTATTAATTTTATATTAATTGGACATGTTTTAGTATTCTTTATAAATAATAAAATATTCTACAATTAAGGGTCGTATTTGATTTTCCTCTCTACTTTATTATGACCAACAAAAAGCATTTTGATAAGCATTTCAGCAAAGTGCTACATAAGAGATGTTGTCATTTAAGATTTTAATGTAACTGGGGGTGCAGGTTACAAGGTTGATGGGGTTATTTCAAAAAATACATCATTTATAATCCCTCGGGAAGTTTTAATAAACACACCCTGTATACAAATTACTTCTAAAATAAAGTGTTAAACTACTATAGTGGAGTTGTTTGCCTAAAATAAAATAAAAAAAATATTTATTTTAAAATAAACTTTACTTTTTCTTTATTTTCATAATATAGAATATTGTACCTTTAAAATATCTTTTACATTACAAAAATCCTCTTTTAATAATAATCGTTCAATAAATTTTTTTAACCACTGGATGAAATAAAATTAACCTAATCCAACAACAAAGAAAACCAAATGCAACAACCGTCAAATGTTTACTTACAGATATTTTTTGTTTAATCTCTATCTACTTGTGTTCAAAATACTAAAATCATGCAGACATGGCATGACGTTTATTTGAAAGTGACATAATCTATTTTTATTATATTTTAAATTATCAAAATTCACTAACATTATATTAAAATTCTAATTTAATGCTCTTTGTTACAGACTCTGCATTCCAGTTCATTGTGCATCAGTTGTTTAACAATTAATTATTATAATTAAAATTTAATTTCAAGTAAACACACTATAGATATAGTGTGAACGTAAATAGTCCCCCTGCTAACTTTTGTACTCTTAATTTTTTCTTTATAATATTTGGGTATGACTAATAGGATAAATAAAAATGATAATTGCATCAATCAAGATGGCGGATAGGCGCCATCTTAAAAAAAATTAAAAAGGGGGTCTTGTGGCAAATCATTTTAACCTATTAGTGCATAGTGGCCGTTTAAACGGACGCCACATAATAGGCTAGCTTCACTCACGTTAACATAACCTAAAAGCATTCTATTAGTATTAACCTGTTCTAGTAACGTTGTTAATAGAAATTCGCTGCGTTTTTTGTATATCAACGATTGTATAGGAAAGTTATTTGGGTTTTTTATGTCATGGATCTATCTCTTTACACAAAACGTGGCAAGGGGTAAGTTATTTATTTATATTTGATTTTCGTAGAATTTTTATGTACTTTTTCTGCACAAATATATTTTTACATATCTATAGACTATAGTATATAAGAAAAAGGGTCTATTATAATGTTACTGTTTCCAAAAAATGCTTTTGTTTTGCTCGTCCGTTATAACGGACATTATGCATCCAGGATAGTTCACATTTTATTTTATTTTTTAGATTGCCCCTTGCAGAGCTTATCCAAGCTCTTGAAGATGATGAGTCGCAAGAGCCAACTGATGTATTAACGATACCACCAGCAGAAAATGACGATACCGATATTGATGAGGACCTTAGTGATGACGAACATCTAGCAGATTTGAATTGTTTGGGTCCCCGAATGCTTCAGACACAATGTGAAGTTCAACCTATGAAGCAAAAAAGAAATGTTAGACGACTTTCAGCAGAAGAATCGGATATAGAGATTCAATCAACTCCATATATTCAGAATAAGGATGGAGTGGAAGTTTCAAAATCTGGTGACTCTAGCGATGAAGATGTGCCCCTTTCGAAATATAGACGTCGAAATGAAAATGAATCCTCAGTTACTAGCACTTTACCTGCCAGTGTTACAGAAAAAGTTGCTAATAAAAAAACTTTCACTTGGAAGAAAACAATACCTGCTTTCAACATAACACGGGAATGTGAAGAAGCTCCACCTTCGGATGCTGTCAAAGCATGCAAAACACCAAGAGAGTTTTTTCAGTTGTTTTTTACTGAAGACCTGATAATGTATATAAAAGATCAAACAAACATTTATTCTGGACAGAAAAACAACTTCTTGAAAGTTTCATCGGACGAAATCTATGTATTATTAGGGGCACTCTTATTTTCTGGATATTCGAAGTACCCTAACAAGAGGATGTATTGGTCCAGCTTACCAGACGTGCCTGTTATCCTACAAAATAGTATTCGGCTGAATAGGTGTGAGTCAATCCTGCGACATATTCATCTAAATGACAACAGTAGAATGGGAAATGAAACTGAACGCGACCGCTTATATAAGCTAAGGCCTCTTCTAGATCACCTAAACATTGTTTTTCAAACGCATGGCGGATTAGAAGAAAGTTTGTCAATAGACGAAAGTATAATACCATACTATGGTAAGCACTACGCTAAACAGTTCATAAAGTGCAAACCTATTCGTTTTGGTTTTAAGAATTGGGCACTTTGCACAAGTTCGGGATATCTACTAACATTTGAAATTTACACCGGCAAGTCTGAAAAAGAAGAAAAGGTATTTGGTGTTGGTGGCGATACAGTTATTTCTCTAATAAAACAAGGAAATATTCCTCCAAGAAAAGGTTTCAAGATTTTCTTCGATAACTACTTTTCTTCAATTGGTCTACTGAATCATCTAGCAGAGATGGGCTATTGTGCCACCGCTACATTACAGGAAGTAAGAACCGCAAAATGCCCTCTTCCGGAAAAAAGTTCATGGAAAAGCAACCAAGAGGATACTATGAATATCAGACAGATGCAAGTGATACTGTGGCTCTTATAAAATGGAAGGACAACAAGGTAGTTACGTGTATAACAAATTATGACAGCTTAGATAGAGGAACATGTACTAGGTATTCGAGAGATGCGAAAGAAAAAATTACAGTTCCACAGCCTAAGCCATTAGCTAATTACAATAAGGGCATGGGTGGTGTCGATAAGATGGATCAGGCTGTTTCCTCATACAGGACTAGAATACGCCAAAAAAAATGGTGGTGGCCCATTTTTGCCTAGCTTGTCGACGTTTCAGTATCAAATGCTTGGCTTTTGATGCGAAAAGTAGACCCAAAGAATCAATTCAGTTCTAAAGGCCTGCTTGAGTTTAGAAGATCTATAGCGTTGGACTTACTTACCACTCATGGAACCCCTTCGTCTCGAGGGAAGGTTATATTGCCACCGAGTGAAAATATAGGATTTGATGGCCGCAACCATCTGATTGTCTATAATGAAACTGAGAGAAGATGCGGCTACTGCAGCAAAAAAGCTCATTTTATTTGCTTAAAGTGCAATGTTGGGCTTCACCCTAAAATTTGCTTTAAGAATTATCACACCCAATAAGAAAATTGATGTCTATTTAAGTAGATAGTTTATTATGTATTACGTAATATATTATATACGAGTATTTCCTGTATTTCATATGTATTTTATACATAGTGTCCGTTATAACGGACGCCATTTTTTTTCTAATTAAAAAACAAAAACACCTATGACAATTCTTTTCTTAAAACTGGACCACTTAAGAACTACCCTACAAAAAATTTCGAAATTTAGAGAGAATTTTAACTTATGCAGTAATGGGTTAAAGCTTCTGACAAGTACTTTAAAACCCTAAAATATAAAGTTAATATCTTTGCCTATTACAAAATGGCGGTACTTGGAATTGGATGGCCATATTTCCGAAACTAATAAAGTTAGATGTACTTAATATGGTATTTTCTTAAAGCTTTTTTAAGATCTTTTTACAATGTTTAAATATACAGGTACTTCATTAAAAAAAAACAAGTAGTTTTTGTTCTAACCTGTATATTATTACCAGTATCACCACTGAAAAGATACTAAAAAAACTTTCACAAAATACCACATTATGTATATCTGACAATAAGTTTCAGAAATATGGCCACCCTAATGGGTAATTTTTAAAGTATCGTCATTTTGTAGTAGGTAAAGATATTGACTTTATATTCTAGGGTTATAAAGTACTTACCAGAAGTTTTAAATTGATGTACCACAACATCTGCCTTTCCATTTAATTTTTTTCCCAAGATGGAGACCATCCATTATCTTGATTGTTGTAACCATCATTTTTACATCAAAAAATAGTTTATTAAAGATATGTTCTATATTGGTTCGGCGGATTCATTAATTGAATGTTATTTTGTGGGTACACGCCCAGTAATATTAAAAACCAAAAATTCCAAAAATTAAAAATAAGTAAACATATTGCGACCAAAACTAAAAATCGACGTTTTGGTCGCAAGTCTGTCACCGTTGTCAAGATAAAATTAAATTAAAATTTAAAAATTAACTATTATTTAGGTTTAAAAATATTTTTCTTAACCTTTTTGTATAGGAAATTCTGAAAACATTTAACATTAAATGTCAAATATGTTTGTTTGGTTATACTGTCGTAGTGACCTACATAACTGGTTGCAGATATATTTATTATTTATAATACAAAGAAGTTATAAGTTACTTGATTTTGACTTTTCCTGAAGAGACTTCAGCATCAAGCAAAGTTAACCATGTATTAAATTTACAGATATTGATGCTACACATTTATCTTTATTTAATAATATGTATGCACTTTCTTAAATTTTGTGTTTTTTAGAACAAGTTTCCTTAGCTAAAATACTTGAAGCATTCTAGTTTATTCTGTGATTGTTTTCAAATGCGTGTTAACAAATTTAGGATTTGTGAAATTCTGTGTTTTTTACGTATGTTTTGTGTGTTTTTTTTATACGTTTAGCTAATGGCCTACAAGTTTCAGTTATATAAAATTTAGCACATTCACAAGGTATTTTATAGATAACATTTTTTGTACTTTTATTTACGTTTTGTGGTTTTGTTTTTGTTAATTGAGATCTTTAGTGTTTTTTGTTTTAAAGATTAAATGAAAGTACAAAAATTGTTATTTATAAAATACCTTGTAGAATAAATATATACACGAAACTTGTAAGCCATTAGCTAAACGCATTAAATAACACAAAACATACATAAAAAAAACCCAGAATTTCACAAATCTAAAATTTATCAACACGCATTTGAAAACAATTACAGAATAAACTGAAATGCTTGAAGTATTTTAGCAAAGAAAACTTGTTCTAAAAGACGCAAAATTTAAGAAAGTGCATACATATTATTAAATAAAGATAAATGTGTAGCATCAATATCTGTAAATTTAATACATGGTTAACTTTGCTTGATGCTGAAGTCTCTTCAGGAAAAGTCAAAATCAACTAACTTATAACTTTTTTGTATTTTAAATAATAAATATACCTGCAACCAGTTATGTACGTCACTATGACAGTATAACCAAACAAACATATTTAACATTTAATGTCAAAAGGTTTTTAGAATTTCCTTAACAAAAAGCTAAAAAAATAATTTTTTAAACCTAAATAATAGTTAATTTTTAATTTTTTTATTTTATTTTAATTTTATCTTAATTTTGGTTTTTTAATATAACTTGGCGTGTACCCAAAAATAACATCTAATTAAAAGTAGTTTATATCCTCCCATTAGTCATACCCGAGTTTTATTAAAAAAATTGAATGGTACAAAAGTTAGCAGGGGAGAACTATTTACGTCCACACTGTATATATAATATAAGTATATAAAGTAAGGTGATAAACTTAACTAAAATTACATTCTAGATAATATGTAATAAACAAAGATAATAGAGGTAATGTTATTCCTTATTAAGTGAATTCATAATTCGATTTAACTTACTTAACCTATCTTATCTTATTTTTAATGGAATATTTTGACCCCGTATACTTTTTGTTTCTAAGATTCTCCGGATCATTTTTAGTCAGAAAATGATATTTTTAAAATAAATCTTGGTCAAATCTTATTTTTAACTTAAATGTTTTTTTTTTCATCTTGAGTGCCTTGATCATTCTTAAATTTCTCCTCATACTTTACTTACTTACGAGAAAATACTAAATTGATTTTATCTTTTAACTTTGTTACTAATGGGTTGTTAACTTCAATTTTTTAGTTTTTTTACCCTAGCTCAAAAACCTAAATGGGACCATATCACTTTCATAATATTTCCAAATGCAGTATTTTAAAGTGAATCTACCTATGTAAAACATTACGACCCTTTACTTCATTTTCTTTTAAAAAACAACATTTATTATGTAGGAAAATAATCTTCTTGATACTGAATGGTGTACGTCACAATTCATTGTGGGTGCTATAAAAACAGAAACTAATAGGATATATTGTAAAAACAAGTGCTTGTAAATGTAACTCCTACGATGTTTGATGATTTACTTATATAATAAATGTGTTTTTTAAAAGAAAATAAAGTAAATTGTCGTAGTGTTTTACATTAGTAAATTGGCTTTAAAATACTGTATTAGGAATTATTATTAAAGTGATATGGTCTTATTTTGGTTTTTGAGCTAGTATAAATGAAAAAAAACAAAAAAATTAAAGTTAACAGCCCTTTAGTAACAAAGTTTAAAAAAATAAAATGAATTTTATTTTTTCGTTTTTTTTTTTATTTAAGTAAAGTATGAGGGGTATTATTAGAATGATCACAGCACTCTGGATAATAAATAATAATTTAAATTAAAAATATTATTTGACTAAAATTTGTTTTAAAAATATCGTATTCCAACCAAAAATGATCTGGAAAATCCAAAACACAAAAATATACAGTGTCCCATTTATAGTATATATAGTTATATATTAATATTTAAATATATGCAAACAATACAGTATAAGCAAAAAGCAAAACACAAAAAGTAAGGTTAGATTTGATAGTAGAATAAAAACAAGGGTGCCAGATTGTTACATGTAAATTAATTACTGAAAACATCCTTAAAAGTGCAAGTCCGTTTTAATTTTTTATTGTTACTGTTGCGCCAATCTTTGTTATTTTTAGAGGGCTAATAGGTAGATATGTTTTCTCTATGTTTTCCAATTATGGTCAAATAGATTTAGACATGACTGGCCTTTTTCCAAAATACCATATTAAACCTCGTTGCAAAAGAAATATGATTTAGCTACAATTAAGCTAACCTGTTTTCCTTGTAGACAAACTATTAAAAATAATTTCGTAAAAGCGAATTTAGAAACGATTTGAGGATTTAGGAACTATAATTATTTTTAATAAATAAAGTTCCCCACAGAGCATGCATTTCTCTCGATTTTAAAAAAGACATTTTTTAGTCTCCTTTGAAAATCAAAAATGTGAGATTACCATGGTTACTGAGTTGGATACTGACCAAACTAAACAGTAAATTAATTAAAAATAAACTTATTTGCCCAATTGTAGATAAAATTAATTTTTTTGCAACGAAATTTAATGCATCATTTTGGAAAAAGTCCCGTAGGTCCAGTACTATTTAAATCTATTTGACCAAAATTGACAAACCCATAGAAAACATATCTACCTAATGGCGCAACAAATAAAAAATTATTATTAGTTAAAAAGTGTACAAGTTTAATTTGGCCCACAATGTATATATCAAACAAAAAAATTAGGACTTGCTGATTTAGAATCCCTACAATTCTTATATAATACTTTTTTGTATTTTGTTAAATAACAAAAATATTGGACTTTTTTAAACCATAGGGCCACCTTAAATTATTTGTTTGCCAAAAAGTTGGGATTGTCAAAACTATCTAGTGACTGAGAAAATATCTTCTAATAGATACCCCAATACCATATCTAATATTCAGCTTTTTTAAAATAACAAAAATTATGTTTCAAATTATTAACTTTTCGTACCTGGCACTTGTCAAAGCCACTATGAGACAAACTTGCTAGTCTACCATTGCTTTTACCTATGTTAGAAACATGCACTGATAAACTTTTAGATTTTATAATATAACGAAGGTCTGCCCCTCAAAGAATCTTACTCTATAAAATTATTTTAAAAATAACACAACACTTTAACTAAATATTATTAAGCAATTATTGCTTATATATCCTTTTAATATTTATATTTTGCCATTTACAAAATATTATGATATAAGGTACACCGGGGTAAGTGGACATACGGGGCAAGTGGAACCAAGGCCTATTCATAAAAAAGTGCCATTAGTGAAGTGCTTCCATCTGTTGAAGAGAAGCGTAATGGTGTCATGCTCCGTCGAACAGCCATTCGAACCCGCATCAGTTATGATTTGACTTTGGTAGAGTGCAGTACGTTATCGATTTTCGTCGCATGTCGAGTTAGCACGTGTTTAATATTAATTGATTTTTGGAGCAGAAAATTTTTGAAAATTTTGAAACTTTTGCGGTAAGTAGCTAAGAGACAATGGTTCTTTGTACTTGAAATACCTGGAATATGTATCTATTGTTTAAATCAGTGAAACGCCAAGGGCTACACTTGCCCCAGTAAAATAGCTTGTTGCGAAAGTGGAACCTAGTCATGTTGCACGGTAGGTTACACTTACCCCATTATTTGAATTTTTTCTATTTTGATTTTTTTGTTTCAGAAATGGTGCGTAACTATATTAGAAAAAAGCCACCACCAAAATACTCTAAGGAGATCCTGCAGGTTGCCATCAACGCAGTGAAAAATCAAGAATTGACGGTGTATAGAGCATCATTGGTCTACAATATTCCGAAAGCCACACTTTCTAAACACGTGAAGGGTCAGAGGGGTGTGAAAAGCTTATCCTTCGGTAGACTCACTAGTATTCCTTATAAGGAAGAAAAGAAAATTGCTGAACACATCAAGGTTATGGAAAAATGGGGCTTTGGACTTTCCAAAATGAACTCTTGACACTAATAGGCCGTTATGTGAATGAAAACAACATAAAGACTCCATTCAAAGACGGTATTCCGCGAAACGACTATTTTATAAGATTTAAGAAAATGTTTAACCTTAGCCAGAAAAAACCACAAATGGTGGAAGTAGCTAGAAAAAAGTGTTGATCCATTCATAATTGATAAGTATTTTACCATGTTAAAAGAAGTCATAAAAGATATTCCTCCATCAAGAATCTACAATATAGACGAAACGAGCTTTTGCCTTGATCCCAGCAGAATTAAAGTTGTTGGCGAAAGGGGGAAGGCTGCTCATAGAAGCGACAAGCGGATCCGGAAGAGAGAATATCACGGTCCTGTTAGGTGGAAACGCTAGTGCGGAAAAGCTACCTCCCACATTGTTTTTAAGGGGAAAAACGTGTGGGATTCATGGCTTGCAAAAACAGAAGGCGAATACAGGGGAATGACTTATTCGGCAACAAAAAATGGCTGGATGGAAGCTGAAACGTTTGAAAAATACTTTAAAAACAATTTTCTTCAAAACATAACACAAAATAGACCAGTCATTCTTATTTATGATGGTCACTCTTCTCATGTTGGCATTACACTTGTTGAATTGGCAAGAGAAGAAGGTATAGTCATTCTAAAGCTTCCTCCTCACTCGAGCCATATTCTTCAACCTATGGACATCAGTGTTTTTCGTCCTCTAAAAATTAAATGGGAAGAAGAACTTGTTAAATGGCAAAGGAAGAACTATGGTTCTAAACTTCCGAAAGCATTGTTTGCAAGTATCATCTCAAAAATTTGGAAAGATATAGACCCAAGATTTCTAAGCCACGGATTTCAGAAAGCAGGAATTTTTCCTTATTGCGACACCATCATACTTATTGAAAGTTACGAACCACAAGCCTATAAACGGTGGTGCTATTTGAAACAAAATCGAGGAAATCAAAACACACCGATAGCTATGACAACTAAAATAACCCCCACTGTACAGGAAAATCTAGCCATACCATCAACATCAAAAGCAAGCATACAAGAATATTCAGCAATACCATCAACGTCAAAATCATTCGTACAAGAAAATCTATCCATACCATCAACATCAAAAGCAAGCGTACAAGAAAATTCAGCAATACCATCAACGTCAAAACCATTCGTACAAAAAAATCCAGCCAAACCATCCACATCAAATGAAAATTTCTTAGAAAGCGAGCTCCCAACATTTTTAAACTTTAGGAAAAAAGCTTTGAAGAATTGCTTTTGGAACAAATCAAGCAGACCCCAAAATCTGTAAGTGCTAGGAAAAAATCTGCAGAGGTGCTGAAGTGATAACTTCACAAGAAGGTACAGAGAGGCTTAAAGCGATCCAGAATGCAAAGATAAAAAAATATGGAACAAAAACTAAGAAACAAACATTCGAAAACAGTAGCAGCGACGATTACACTTTAGAGAAAGTAAGAAAAATTGCTATTTCAGCAAAAAGAAAGAAAAAAATGACGAAAAAGAAATCCACATTTTTCGAAGAAGACAGTAGTGATGAGGATAACTATGAAGATTTGAAAAGCTTTTCCAGTTCAAGTGATTCTAGTATCAATGTAATTGAGGAGGTACATGAAGAAATTACCTTTCTCAATCAAATGCAGCTAGATATTACAAAATTGGACATTGGTGACTGGGTCATTGTTAAATTTACACAGAAGAATCAAATAAAAATGTACGTTGGACAATTGACAGAAAAGGAACCGTGTCTGGAGGTGAAATTTTGCCGCAGAATTCGTAAAACATCTACCTTCCATTGGCCCGTAGTCGAAGACAAAAGTGTCATAGAAAAAGATGATATTTTCATGCATTTGCCCACACCTGTATTGACCAAAAGAGGGAAAATAATATTTAGCGTAGAATTTGAGCCCTATAATGTGGGTTAAATATTTCTTGTTATTTTTTTTTAATAAAAGATGTTTTCAACTATCAAACATCTTGTTTTTTACACCTACCCCATCAAATTTAATTCACTCTAAATGCATAAATATGCACTAGGCTCCACTTGCCCCTTACTATTGGGGCAAGTGGAACCTACGGACAATGAAAATAAAATACCAAAAATTAAAAAATCTAATGCCATTAGATGATTCTATGTTGGTAGATACTTTCTAAAATGTAACTTCAGTAAACCTCTCCAATTTAAATAAGATTAGTTAGCAAGTTTTTTTCAAATCAGTTCAAAGATGAACTCTCAAAATTTGCGGTTCTACTTACCCCGGTGTACCTTAACCCTCAATTTTTATTTTTATATGTGCTTTACTACTTTCATTAAAATTAATTTTTGATAATATTTAATTTAATATTTTTTTTAACTTGTAAATTTAAGAAATATGAAGTTCTTCATGTTTATGATTAAAAATTTTAGTTTTTAAAGATTTTGGTCAGTGTAGATCTTAAAGTTTTACCATCTAAACTATATGAAAACTCTGGTTTTTACTAGATTTTTCCCTGGAAACTTTAAAATTAATTTTTTAACAAAAAATAAATGAATCCCATTAGATATTAAATTAGGTACAAAACGTTCCCTTGATTCAAATATTTAATTTCAATATTTAATTTCTTAACACAAGTTTTTCGGTTTATTATATTTTTACATTTTTTAACAAAGCTATTAATACTAAAGAAAAAATTAAAGAGCAAATTTATAATACAGTAGAACTTCCCTAACTCAAAACTTCAAGGGACGGAAAAAAATATTCTAGTTGCGGAAAATTCGAGTTACGAATATATAACTACACACGTTTATTACCACAAGGAAAAACTACATTGTGCAAAAATATTCGACTTCGGAAATATTTCGACTTACGGAAGTTCAAGTTAGGCAAGTTTCACTTTACATCCAAAATCTCTTAAAAAAGGTTCTTATAAACTTTCATATAATAAATCGCCACAAATTGACAGACTTTTAAGTGCTATTTTTTTTTAGGTTTTTGCTCTTATTAACACTGTTTATATTAACATAACAATTATGTTAATAAAAGGAAAAATTTTAAAAAATAACTATTTAACAGCTTATAACTTTGTTGTCATTGATAATATATATTTTTTTTATAGGATTTTAAACGTACCATAAATCTGCTATTTAACTTCTTTCTCTAACTTTAATGGTTTTATTAAAATTATACAAAAATTTGTAAAATACCAAAAAGTTTAAAATTAATATTCTGTAAAATTTGCAATCTTGAAATTTATACACATTTAGGTTTTTCTAATAAAACATGGTTATATTTAAGAAGAAAAAAAAATGTTTTTTCATATCAATAAAAATAAATTAAACTATATTTCGTCGCTGTTAAATCAAACCGGCATATGTGCAAAAATTGAGTTTTAGGGTTTTTGGTGTCAAAAAATTTCTTTTTTTTCTTCTATTTTTATGTCAACCCGGCATATCGTATGGTTGAATAAAAATCCCTCAGATGGCGTTGCGCCGGTATGCATTTACGCGGAAATAGCCATTTTGTTTATCCGAAGACAGACCTATTGCGCAATACGACAGTGGCTTCAAAACCTTGAAAGAGGAAAGACGTCCATCATGTAAGTAAAACTGAATTATTTTACAATAGTCCACTTTTAAAATTACCAAAATACGACTTATTGGCAGATAATCCGGTATGCACATAACATTCATACATTTTTACCAGCCTTAACTAAAACAAACCGGCATATTTGCCAAAATGTCGGTTTCCTGGTAAATTTTCTTTTGGCAAATAAGGCAAATTGTTAATTCAAACCGAAATATGTTATAATAATTCAGTTTGGATTATTTTAAAACAAAGTTCTATGTGATGTTTTTGAAGATATGCCGGTTTGTTTTATTCTTACGTATCGTTATGCAAATTGTTTTACGGCTCACAAGGCTGAAAATCGACCCCTGTAGGTAGATACTTAAATTAATTACTACATATTTTTAATATTTTTCTTCAGAATACTTATAATATTGTTGTTTTTAAAGGAAAAAGCGTACCAATTTGATACTAAAACTTGCGGCACAAGGTGAAAGAGGGTGGCAAGTGATTGAGCCAGGTACTCTGCCTCCAGCACGAGTCAATTTAGAACTCAGTACTAAAGATGTTCCTGAAACTAGCAAGACTGATATGCAATTAAAGACTGAAAACCACGGTTCTCCTCCTACTGGTAAGTTTGAGTTTTATCGTTTGATTTAAATTAGTCATTATTGTAGGTCACTTGCATAAGCATTGATGTAGTCAATACTAATATAGGGAGAACTTAATTACTTATTGCTCGTTATTTTCAAACTTTTCCCCATAATATAAATATAATGTTATATAACTATAATATATTTTTCAGGAGGTGAAGTTACTGTATTAACGAACGCTAACCTGACTACTATAGATCCAGTAGGAGTTCCTATAGGGCTCATGGATGTAAAAGATTGGGTTGATAAGCTGCCTGATCCGTTGCTGCCAACATTATTTATGGATAAAGAAAGCTCTACTAAAATGAGCAAGACTGATTTGAGTGAACTACAACCACTCTCTAATGATAAATGGGTGGAATGTGAGCATATGCAGGAAGAGCCTGACAACCACATTTCCCCTTTGACTGGTAAGTTCAGGCTTTTGCCCTTTCTATAAATTAATATTGTTTGTTGTTTGCTTGTCCATTTGTGGTTTATAGATAAAATATATATTTTTTCTTAAATTTTAGAATGTGAAGTTCCTACACCAACGATGACTAACTTAGCAATGGTAGATTCTGTAGAATTGTCAATAGAGCAAGTCACACGGGAAGCTCAGAAGTCTGGTTTGGCCGACGATATTGTTACTGGTCAATTATTGGGGACTGAAAGCTACAGTTCCAACAATAATAACACATACTCCACTGATGAGGAAGACCCAGACCCATTTCATAATTCTGATGACGATCAAGTCGACCCCGATTATAATATATTAACTTCTGACTCCGAAAGCGACAGTGAATGTAGCAATAAACCGGCGACTGAAATTGAAATCGAAAATACAAACGAACAGATAATAAAAAAGAGGAAACGAGGCAAATTCAATAAAAGAACTTTAGCAAAAAAGATGCGAAACTGTGGTGAGGAATACGATTCTAGAACCCGAGGAAGAGTGAACAAACGAAGCATGAAGCCTCCTTGCCACAACTGTAAACTTAAATGTACTGAAAAAATTGATGAGAACTATCGGAAAGAGATTTTTACAATGTTTTGGGGAATGGGAGACTTGCAAAGACAAAGAGAATTTATAAAAGATAGCACACAGGCAGTTGTTCCCAAGTATCAGAGGATTACATTGAATCGTAAAAGGGAAAGAGGCTCGAATCAATCGTACTCTATAACGAAAGATGGGGAAAAAATACGAGTATGCAAACAATTTTTTAAAAACACTTTGGACCTATCCGACAGAGCTATTCGTACAACTTTGGAAAAAATAGACAAAAGTACAGGTGTGCTAAGCTTGGAAATGAGAGGCAAGCATGGAAAAGATCGAAAGTTGGATAAAGAACTAGTGAAGAGTGCAAAGGATCACATAGAAAAAATCCCCAGGATTCCTAGTCATTACTGCAGATCTCAAACTTCTCGAGAATATATCGATGGTGGAAAATCTATCGCCGAGCTTCACAGAGATTATTTAAAAGAAAGAAAGGAGTTAAACCTTAAGGGAATCAGCTACTGCCAGTACAGAGCTATTTTCAAGTCATACAATCTTTCTTTTTTCACGCCGAAGAAAGATCAGTGTGATGATTGTCTTATATATCAAAACACAAAACAAAATACGACAAAATATGAGAATCACATTCTAGAAAAGGACTTGTCTAGACTGGAAAAGGAGAATGACAAAAAAACCACAGATTCCACTGTTGTAGCAGTATACGACCTACAGGCTGTGCTGTCATGTCCGCAGGGGAGGCGTCTTCCTACTACTACATTTCAAAGCTAGCCGTTTACAATTTGACAATTGTTGAACTGAAGGGCGACAAAACGGTAAACTGTTACACTTGGGATGAGACACAGGGGAAAAGAGGTGTGATTGAGATTGGAAGCTGTGTGCTGAAATATTTGCAACATTTAAATGACAAAGCTGATGGTCCAATAGACGTTGTCTTTTACAGCGATAATTGTTGTGGACAACAAAAAAATATCTTCATGATGGCAATGTATAAATATGCTGTTACAACATTAAAAAACATAAAATCCATCACACACAAATTTTTAGTAAAGGGCCATACCCAAAACGAGGGGGATTCGGCTCACTCAACCATTGAAAAAGAAGTTAAGAGAGCACTTCGAAGTGGACCAATATACTTACCTTCCCAATATGCCATGGCAATGAAAACGGCCAAGAAAAGTGGCAAGCCCTACCTGGTTCATGAGTTAAGTTATGAGGACTTTTTCGACATAAAGGGTCTGAAAGACTCTCAAGTAATTTTACCAATATTAGACATTCGAATGTTTAAAGTAATTAAACACGACGGCAACAACTTACTTTAACGGTGGCTTTTGCCACCGCTGTATTTATAGTTGTCTAAATGGCCGGAAAAGATTTATTTCGTGTCCCCCAGCGATAGATGGTGCTACCTTATACTAATTTTAATGCGATAATAATTTTAAGACCGATTCTCGATTGTTGTCGGTTTGCAAACTGGAGATATCCAACGTGCTTTCAAGATGGATTCGCAAAAGCCAAATAGTATGTTGGGTAAGTGTTTACTACAGCTAAAATATATGTAATTTCGTTCTTTTTTAACTAGAATATAAATACTAATCACAAATATGATAGACTTTCATATTGGTAGGATGTTTTTCTAATAAATGACTTTGAAAAAGACCCCCACATTTTTGTGTACGCAGTTGCCACCGTTGGGTCGTAGAGGCACCAATCAAGTTTTTTTTGAAATGTTATTAGATTTATTATTAACAATATTTTTGGATACGTTCTCTATTTTATGAGTACAAAATTAAATTTTGAAAAAATTTTAGATGATACCGAATTCGATGCAATACCCCCCGTAATTTCTATGGAAAAATAAAGGCAGTTGCCAAAACAGTGTCCCTAAATGACGCCGAAGCTGCAGTTTTAGCCCTTTCTGATTCTGAGATAGAGACGGACACCGAGGACACGGGAGAGAATATATATGACTTGGAATTTGAACCAAGTGAAGATGAAAATGATGAGATTGGAAATGAAGAATTTGAGGAGGAAGAAGATAATGTCCCATTGTCGGTTATAAAAGAAAGACTTTCACAAAAAAAACCAAAAAGCCAAAAAATAGAAAAGAAAAAAGTAATTTGGAAGAATGGACAATTCGTTCCACCAAACACCGATTTCTCGGGACAAATTGTTGCCGGTTATGATGCTGAAAGTCAAAATCAAACTCCACTGATGTACTTCTCCAAATATTTTCCAGATGAAATCTTTCACGAATTGGCCGACAAAACGAATATGTATTCTATTCAAAAGCACGGAAAAAATATAGATACTAGTAAAAATGAAATAAAAAACTAGTAGCCCTACACATTATTTTTGGGGTAGTACGTTTCCCGAGGTTGAGAATGTATTGGAAGTCTTCTACAAAAATAAAATTCTTGGATGATGTAGCGATTTCTCGAAATAGGTTTGAATCTCTTAGGAATAACCTACATATTGTAGATGTCAACGCTAATCATAATGCGGAAGACAAACTTTGGAAAGTGCGTCCAATAGTTGACTCTTTTGACAAAAGGTGTGAAGAACTCCCACTTGAAGAGAATCTGTGCATTGATGAGTCAATCATTCCATTCAAGGGACAAATTGCTGTAAAGCAATTTATAAAAGGGAAACCTAATCCATGGGGTGTTAAAATATTTATGTTGTGTGGCGCTTCTGGAATTGTATACCGGTCTGTAATATATCAAGGGGCCACTACCGTTTCTACTGATCTTCAAGAAAAATACTCGGCCACAAATGGGTTAGTCATATACTTGTCCAACCGAATTTCTGATGGCAAAGGACACAAGCTATTTTGTGACAATTATTTTACATCCCTATTTTTGTTAGAAATAATGTTAGAGAGAGGAATTTTTATGGCTGGTACTATACGTCCAAACAGACTTGAAAAATGCCCACTAAAATCAGAAAATGAACTAAAAAAATGGGACGTGGTAGTTCCGACTCAGTGATGACAGAAGATCAAAAAATAGTAGCAGTGCGATGGTATGATAATAAAGCTGTCAATATGGCTTCCAATTTTGTTGCTATCGATCCTGAAGATGAAGTAAAAAGGTGGGATAAAAAGAAAAGAAATATGTACATATAAAGCGGCCACGTATTGTACGAAATTATAATATTTCTATGGGAGGTGTTGACAAAAGTGACTTTCTTATTTCCCTTTATCGTACATTTATTCGTTCGAGGAAATGGACATTGCGAGTTATTTTTCATTATTTCAACTTGGCAGTATGTAATGCTTGGTTGGAATATCAAAGAGACATGGATTACTTCGGCGTAGCAAGAAAAACCAGAATGGACCTTTTAGAATTTACAATATGCGTGGCAGAAGGTTTGGCATTCTCTGGAACGTGTGTAACTCCTAAACGTGGTCGACCTTCATCTGCCTGTAATAGTCCCCGAAATTCTCCAGTGCCTAAACGAACAAAAAAGCACCCAATTCCAGTAAAGGATATTAGATATGATGCCTTGGGTCACTGGCCAGTCCATGTGGATGGTCATGAACAACGTTGCAAGTTAGAATCATGTGGAGGCAGATCTAGAATACAATGTGAGAAGTGTGGGGTGCCTTTGTGCCTCTCAAAACAAAGAAATTGTTTCAAGAGCTTTCATAAGTCCTCTTAAATTAGTTTGTAAATCCATTTTATTTTTAATATAAACAGCTTTCGAAAATATTTATTTTTATTCTAATGTCTTCCGCATCCTCTTGGACCTAGTGGTGGCATTTGCCACATCCTTCTAGAATCTATATCTATGGTCGGAACCAATTAGGATCAGGTAAGGGTATTATTTAACACATACTAAACATGATTTAAAACAAAAATAATTTTTTTCAGCTAACAATAAATCAGGGCTAACATCCTACGGATCTCATGTCTGGGAGGAGGCAAAGAAAAGGAATAAACGGGGCAGTGAAAGCGTGAATACTGTTCTAATGCAAGCTTATTCCAGGAGACTTGCCATTGATGAAAAGAAGAAAAAGGGTATCCTGAAATTAGTTACCGCCGGGATAATACCGTCAATTTATTCAGATTTCTATAAAAATTTGTGAATTTTTAAAGTTGCCAGCATAGAGAATATTAATATTATGTTAATTGTTGTTTAAAAAAAATGTTAAGCAGTAAATAATTTTTTTATTGGGATTATTATCTTTTATTTCTCTACCTAAAACAGATTTCCAAATGATAAGCGACGGTGACATAAAAGCAAAAGTTACACTGAGATTAAAGTCATACCGGCATATCTGCAGATTTTTCTTGATTTAATCAAATTACGATTTATTTGCAACTACTACTTTGATAAGCAGTATTTTTCTACATTTTATTTATACATAAGGTTTCGTTAAGGTGAACCAAACGGACGTTAAATCAAAAACATTGCATACGAAAACTTTAAAGTGCTCTGGTGAAAAATATGCATTTTGCAGATATGCCGGTTTGATTTCACAGCGACGATTTGAGTCGTCTAGTTTCAGAAGCGGCCATCTCCTTGCAAGCAAATTTTGCGTGAGGGCTAAAAACCTGTTGTGGGAGAACTAGTGGACGTATCGGTAATCAAGTTTATCAAATCAGTTTGTTAAATAAAAAAGAAGTTAATTTCACCCAATAAAGAACGAGTTTTAAGCTTTAAAATAAAAAAATTACTAAAATAATGGAGATGGCCGGATTTGAAAGTAACTTAAGGAGATGGCCGATTTTGAAAACTATTAAGGTGGATATGGCCGATTTTGAAAGAAACATATGAATATTGTAGAACAAAATTTATTTAAAAAATACAATATTAAAATGAAACAAAACACCAAACACAACATTAAAATGCAATCTAAACTACATTTTCCCTTTTTTCTATTTCTTCATATACCAGATCTTCCTCTGTGTTCGTGGATTGCGAATGTTCTATATCTATAAAGAATTTTAACTTCTCTAAACCTCGCCAGTTTTCTCCAAAATGGGCTTGTAAAAGTGCTGACACATCAGCAAGTTTTTTACATTTGGAGCCATTCCGATTGCCAGCAGGGCTGGAACAAAATTACTGATCACCTTTCCTCTTTTTGTGACCAGTTTATCAGTCCCAAGATCACAGCGATAAGCTTCCTCGCCACGGATTGTAATGTTCTGTTTTAATGTTCTTTTTAAAATAAATCATTTACTTGGGTTAAATTTGAAATGCGACTGCCCTGGTGTCTTCAGAACTTCTTGTGTAGCGCCTCGCCAGTCACTTACGGCTACATCAGTTCCCAACTTCAGTTACAGTACCATGTTGTTTCAAAACATTGATGTATTCCTCTGGTGAAGTTATAACTTCCATTTTCTTTACCTTTTTCTCAATATGAGCAAATACTCTGTCGGGTGGTATGTATGAGTGGCCGACAATGGGGAATATTATTTCTACAACTTTTACATTTTTAGGTGCAGAGACTAACCACTTTGACACCATACCCATTAAGGTGGTGTTTTTATTTTGGCCGCCACAGCTATCAGCGGCCAGCCTTATTGTATCGATGTTCTCCAGATCGCTGTCGCATAGTCGATGAAACACTGCACTGGCTATCTCATTGGAGCTTTTTAGTCTATCTGTTTCATTCCAGCAGTAAATGTATACGTTAGATTGGTCCAACGAAGTATGTGAATTGCCCACAACAACAGTAAAATTATAAAAATTCCATTATCTGCTAAAGTAAGCTCTCTGATCCGGAACCTTGGGAAGTGTCATATTTTTTTGGCAATCAAAAGACATTATAAGTAGGCCTTCTCTTTCTTCTTGTAAGAGATTAAAAAATGCTTTTGCTTTTAGTTTGTGAAATCTTTTGATTGTTATCAGTTGAGGTTTCTCCTGATCCGTTGCAACTCTTAGTTTTTAATTTAGTTCTAGACATTTTGAACACACATCGACTCGGGGACTTCCGAAACCCAAATTGTACTTGGTGTTGAAAATATTTCGAAAAAACTTTGCTTTACCATAAGGTTTTCTGAGACATCTTTGTTGTACATTTTCCACATTAATCGTATGCTTAGTTTTGATGGTAAATAAAATCTGCTTGTCGTTTTGGATCGGCAGTAGTGGGGTTCCATACCTTTAAAACTTTCAATGAACTTCATAACAGACTGCCTTTTTAAAGTACTCTTAACACTCCTATGGTCACCTCCCCTCGTAGACCTCGTAGATGTTGATGGTCGATGACGTTTTGGCATTAATCCACTTGTGTAGTTTAATATTAGATTGTCCTGTTTTATTTTGTCTTTAACAGCGTAAAAAGTTGAGTGAAACTGCAAAATATCAAGCATTTTTAAAGATCTGCATTGGTATGCTTTTGTGTTGTGTCCACAAGTTGGATATTGGGGGAGATCTTTGGAAATATACGTAAAAAAGAAAACTACACTTTAGCAAATTAGGTTTTGTTATTTGACCCTAAAACTTGCCTGGCATATTTTAATTACTTCCTTTTCCAGTTAGCAGGATTGCTCGCCCTTTTTCTGGCACATTCGGGTGTAACAGGTGTTATATTTATAGCACTATCGTCCATAACGATTATTAGTACACTATTCACTATTAAAATAATAAAATATTAATCGTATTTGCAAAAAAACAAGCAAAAATTCGAGATTATAAATTAAAAAACTTGTTTCTGTCCACAGGTGGTTATAATTATAGGCAATAAACATGACTGTTAAAATGGTTCTCCCGTTATTCGCCGATTTTAGATCACGCCATTTGAAACTCGCCATTTGATTGGCTGAAAGGAGATGGCCGGTTCTGTATATAAAAGCACAAGGGAGATGGCCGATATTGAATCTGACATAATATTTTCTTGCATGATTTTCATTGGAAATGGCTGGTTTTGATCGGAAGCTGTTTTACTGTTCGATAGAAGATACAATTTAGGTTTTTATGACGTATAAAACTCATTTTTCGAATATTTTGGAGATGGCGGCTTTTGAAACTAGACGACTCATTTGTAAAATTAGTGTCTTTAGGAACATATTTTTTTACATTAGTGACTAGTATTTTATGTAGCTAACGATACATAAACACAGTTTTATATAATTTTGGTGTTTTTAGCTGTTTGTTGATTTATCTGATTTTATTACTTACTTTTGATTACACTTACGGTATTTTAGCTTCAAAATTTATTTTTCATTTATAACTTTTGAACTGTTGCTACAGTACCAATGATATTTAGGCTACTAAATAACCTCATAGTAATGCTTCAGGTACAAATTTGACATTTTGATTTGACCACTTAATTCCTTTATCATTTTTGTACAAAAAATGTGTACCTTATTTAAATCGATATCTTAGACCGTTTTTCATAAAATCGCATTATAAGTCCAGCAAGTAGGCATGGCCTTACCTTGGCCGAAGAAGAAGAATCACAGCTGAGCAAATGCCAGGGGCGAATGCCAGAATCTGGCGCTAACTTCAGGTGGCACTCGCCCAGGCTCCTGGCTCTCGCCCATAGCTCCTTTACTCGGAATCTTGGGCGACGTATATTTTAGGGTACTGCGCATGCGTGTCATATTTAGGAATCTTGCGCAACGCGTTGTTTTGTCAGCTGTCACCTGTCATATTTCGCGAACCACGTGGTTACGTATATGAGATAAGGCATGACGCATGCGCGAAAAATAATGTCAATATAACCTAGAAATAAGGCGTTGATTGAAATGACATAACCTAAATTTATAAGGATAAGCCTTCGGCCCCACGCCTACGGCTCCGGGCCCCTCGTTTAAGCCCGGGGGCCCCACGATCGTAAGCTAGCTTCATACGTCATATACTTTAGTCAACATAACCTCAAACTTGTCTTAGCGTCCTACGTATGACATAACCTAGAAATAGGGTATATTATTGATTGACATTAGTTGCAGACACGTGGTTTATTAAATATATAGACAAAAAGGTGAAGGTGAAAAATTATTAGGGCCTTAACAGTTTTTAACGTATATTTCGGTTTCTAGTAGATCGATTTTAGTTGTTCTTTTTGCTAATAATTTAATTTTTATAAATCTACAAATATTAATACTAAAATTTTTAATAATTATGTTATTTGAGTGTAAATAGGGCCTTAACAGTTTTTAACGTATATCTTGGCTTCTAGTGGTTTGATTTTAGTCATTCTTTTTTAAACAATTATTTTTAATAAATATATTAACACTAATTTTTAAATAAATATGTTATTTGAGAGTAAATAGGGCCTTAACAGTTTTTAACGTATATTTCGGTTTCTAGTAGATCGATTTTAGTTGTTCTTTTTGCTAATAATTTAATTTTTATAAATCTACAAATATTAATACTAAAATTTTTAATAATTATGTTATTTGAGTGTAAATAGGGCCTTAACAGTTTTTAACGTATATCTTGGCTTCTAGTGGTTTGATTTTAGTCATTCTTTTTTAAACAATTATTTTTAATAAATATATTAACACTAATTTTTAAATAAATATGTTATTTGAGAGTAAATAGGGCCTTAACAGTTTTTAACGTATATTTCGGTTTCTAGTAGACCGATTTTAGTTGTTCTTTTTGCTAATAATTTAATTTTTATAAATCTACAAATATTAATACTAAAATTTTTAATAATTATGTTATTTGAGTATAAATAGGGCCTTAACAGTTTTTAACGTATATCTTGGCTTCTAGTGGTTTGATTTTAGTCATTCTTTTTTTAAACAATTATTTTAAATAAATATATTAACACTAATTTTTAAATAAATATGTTATTTGAGAGTAAATAAGGGCCTTAACAGTTTTTAACGTATATTAGAAATACAGGGCTGTTTTTGGAAATACAGGTCTGTTTTTAGAAATACAGGGCTGTTTTTGAAAATACAGGGCTGTTTTTGAAAATACAGGGCTGTTTTTGGAAATACAGGGCTGTTTTTGGAAATACAGGGCTGTTTTTGGAAATACAGGGCTGTTTTTAGAAATACAGGACTGTTTTTGGAAATACAGGGCTGTTTTTGGAAATACAGGACTGTTTTTGGAAATACAGGGCTGTTTTTAACGCATGCGTAAGACCGTCAATAGGAGTGTAAACATGGCGGATTATGAAGATATGCGCCGAGCGCCACGTGCAGAGGTTGCGCTCCACGCCTTATGACATAACCTTAAACTTATATAGTTCTTACGCATGCGCGAAAAATGACGTCAACATAACCTAGAAATTCGGACACTGTTATGATTGAAACATAACCTAAAATTTATACGGATAAGCCCTCGCCCCGCGTCTAACAATTAGGGCTCCGGGTCCTGCGATAACGCCCCCCACCTAAGCCCTGGGGCCCCACTCGTATTACAGTATAGTTATTTAAAAGACGGCAAATAACAGTGATTTTATTTAAAAAGCAGTCATTTTGCTGTCTTTTAAATAATTATACTGAAATAAACTGTTTATTAATGAAATAACAGCGATTTAATTTAAAAGACGGCAAATAACAGTGATTTTAATTAAAAAGCAGTAATTTTGCCGTCTTTTAAATAATTATACTGTAATACACTGTTTATTAATAAAATAACAGCGATATAATTTAAAAGACGGCAAATAACAGTGTTCTTATTTAAAAAGCAGTAATTTTGCCGTCTTTTAAATAATTATACTGTTATTTTATTAATAAACAGTGTATTACACTATAATTATTTAAAAGACGGCAAATAACAGCGATTTTATTTAAAAAGCAGTAATTTTGCTGTCTTTTAAATAATTATACTGTAATACACTGTTTATTAATAAAATAACAGCTATATAATTTAAAAGACGGCAAATAACAGTGATTTTATTTAAAAAGCAGTAATTTTGCTGTCTTTTAAATAATTATACTGTAATACACTGTTTATTAATGAAATAACAGCGATATAATTTAAAAGACGGCAAATAACAGTGTTCTTATTTAAAAAGCAGTAATTTTGCCGTCTTTTAAATAATTATACTGTAATACACTGTTTATTAATGAAATAACAGCGATATAATTTAAAGACGGCAAATAACAGTGATTTTATTTAAAAAGCAGTAATTTTGCCGTCTTTTAAATAATTATACTGTAATACACTGTTTATTAATGAAATAACAGCGATATAATTTAAAAGACGGCAAATAACAGTGATTTTATTTAAAAAGCAGTAATTTGCCGTGATACAAGAGATATATAGGTAAATTATACAGGGCCGCCAGCGGTGCTAATATTATCACAAGTAGATATGCAAATTATATACGAGGCTGTCAACGACACTAATATTACCAAGTATACCTATCGAATAGCGAAAACCGCATGGTATATTAACCCATCAAGAGTAGGTTTCTTGTTTTGACAGGTTTCAGGTTGATTGATACAGTACAAACCAAGGAGGCAAAGTATGATGTGATTTAAAACACACAACCACACCACACCTCTCGGGGACTGACCAAGTCTCTCTGGACTTATCTAATATATGTGTCTACAATTATGACGCCTGCGCAAAAGTCTAAACATGAACAGGTAATTAAATATGAACAGCAAAATAAACAGCTGAACAGCCCTGTAGTTTCAAAATACAGCCCTGTATTTTCCAAATACGGCACCGTTTTTTAAAATACGGCACCGTTTTTAAAAAACGGCACCGTATTTTAGAAAACGGCGCCGTATTTGGAAAATACGGGAGCTGTATTTTGAAGCTACAGGGCTGTTCGGCTGTTTATTTTGCTGTTCATATTTAATTACCTGTTCATTGTTTAGACTTTTGCGCAGGCGTCATAATTGCAGACACATATATGTAGATAGAAGTCAGTCCCCGAGAAGTGTGGTGTGGTTGTGTGTTTTAAATCACATCATACTGCCTCACTGGTTCGTACTGTATCAGTCAATCGAAACATGTCAAAGCAAGAAACCTACTCTTGATGGGTTAATATACCATGCGGTTTTCGCTATTCGATAGGTATACTTGGTAATATTAGTGTCGTTGACAGCCTCGTATATAATTTGCATATCTGCTGTGATAATGTTGCACCGCTGGCGGCCTGTATAATTTACCTATATATCTCCTTGTATCACGGCAAATTACTGCTTTTCAATTAAAATCACTGTTATTGCCGTTTTTAAATTATATCGCTGTTATTTCATTAATAAACAGTGTTTTACAGTATAATTATTTAAAAGACAGCAAAAGTTACTGCTTTTAAATAAAATCACTGTTATTTGCCGTCTTTTAAATTATATCGCTGTTATTCATTAATAAACAGTGTATTACAGTATAATTATTTAAAAGACAGCAAAATTACTGCTTTTTAAATAAAATCACTGTTATTTGCCGTCTTTTAGATTATATAGCTGTTATTTTATTAATAAACAGTGTATTATAGTATAATTATTTAAAAGACAGCGAAATTACCTGCTTAAATAAAATCACTGTTATTTCCAGTCTTTTAAATAATTATAGTGTAATACACTGTTTATTAATAAAATAACAGTATAATTATTTAAAAGACGGCAAAATTACTGCTTTTTAAATAAGAACACTGTTATTTGCCAGTCTTTTAAATTATATCGCTGTTATTTTATTAATAAACAGTGTATTACAGTATAATTATTTAAAAGACGACAAAATTACTGCTTTTTAATTAAAATCACTGTTATTTGCCGTCTTTAAATTAAATCGCTGTTATTTCATTAATAAACAGTTTATTTCAGTATAATTATTTAAAAGACAGCAAAATGTCTGCTTTTTAAATAAAATCACTGTTATTTGCCGTCTTTCAAATAACTATACTGTAATACAGTGGGGCCCCAGGGCTTAGGTGGGGGCGTTATCGCAGGACCCAGAGCCCTAATTGTTAGACGCGGGCGAGGGCTTATCCGAATAAATTTTAGGTTATGTTTCAATCATAACAGTGTCCGAATTTCTAGGTTATGTTGACGTCATTTTTCGCGCATGCGTAAGAACTATATAAGTTTAAGGTTATGTCATAAGGCGTGGAGCGCAACCTCTGCACGTGGCGTCGGCGTATCTTCATAATCCGCCATGTTTACACTCCTATTGACGGTCTTACGCATGCGTTAAAAAACAGCTACAAATGGGCAAAACAAAAATAATATACGATAAACCGATATATATTGGGTTTTCCATATTGGACATTTCAAAAACAGTTATTTATGGTTTTTTATGACTTCATAAAGAAAACGTTCGGTAGTAGCGCGTCTTTGCTATACACTGACACGGATTCTCTTATACTGAAAGTGTTCACCGATAATTTTTATCGCGTAATGTCTGAACACCCCGATAAATTCGACACTTCAAATTATCCGGAGCAAAATATATATAATATAATTAAAAGTGAATCGGTTCCTGGTAAGATGAAGGACGAATTTCCTGGTGATCCGATAGTTAGTTTTTATGGTACCGGGGCTAAAGCATACTATATAAAGTCCATTAATAGTGAGTTAAAAAAGCAAAAGGAATTAAAAAGTCAGTTATCGAGAAGGAACTTCATATGGAAGATTATAAAAAAATCGTTGAACATGGAGGTTTAATTTTTAGAAAGATGAAGACCTTTCGAAGTGAATTACATGACGTTTATACAAAAGTAATAAACAAAATAGCACTATCCCACAAGGACGATAAACGTTTTGTAATTCCTTCATCTAGCAAAACTCTGCCTTGGGGTCATACAGACATTGAATTTTATGAGAGCGATCCGAGTGAAAATTTGCGCAACGTACAGACTCTGGTAGAATCGTTTTTAACAGACGAGGAAAAATTAAAATCTTTACTCGATGTGTTTGAAACGTTTCTATCAGATGATGTATAAGACTGGAAAATCCATACCAATGTTGTTGTGAATATTAAATTGTTGTCTTTTATAGTTAATATTTATTTTGTTAAAGTACATAAAAATGTATTTAGGAAGTAGCATAAAATCACAGAACGTTATTGTCCTTGAAAGAAGTTGTCTTGGCTGGATGTTTACAAAGTGGCATTGGTGGGAATGTTTATCTTTTACGCACGCGCATCTCCAACACTCCCTTTGGTGTGGTGGGATTGCGCTTTATACGCACACGCATCCCCACCACAGTAAAGGTAGTGGTAGGGATGTTTGTGTGTAGATGCAAAGAAAGCGCAGACAGTCAAGACTTCATTCTGTAAGTGATTTTTGTCGGTAAAGGTTGTATACAAAAGTGTCTATTCAGTATGTCGTGCAGTGAAAATTCCTTGGGGTTGGGTAGTGCTACCCAAGAATATTTGCGGGAGGAGCTTGAGAGGGACCAGCCGTTTCCCAACTTAGAGGCCGCTGTTGAGATGGGAGAAGAGGACAAGGTGGAAATGGCCATGTCCACATTTGTTGCTTCTGTGAAACTGCGGCAGGAAGCTGACGCATTTGAAAAACAAGTGCCTCCACCGCCACCGCCGCCGTCATCACCAAAAGTGCGTGTAATAGAAAACGTCATCATTAAACCGGCAAGGAAGACGGCCGCAGCAAGGAAGCCGGCGGCACCAAAATTAAAAAAGTGTTAACTACTCCTCGGAGTGTTAACACCATGGTGCCGGATAAGTTTTATTCAATGTTGCGTAAGCGGAAAGGTGAAGAAATGGCTGGTCCTTCCTCAAACAACAAGGACGAAGAATGGCTTGAACAGATAGGTTCAAGTCAACATAGAAATGTGTTACGAGAGACTGTGAAAGTGCGGGGAGAGATTATGCGTGATATCGAGGAAAAAAACCAAAAAGTTAGTGAGTGCGAAGCCGAAATAGCGGCAATGCAGCAGCGCCTGATGGCATTAAAAAAGGACGCTGCAAAAAGTAGGCTTCAGCTAAGCTACTTTAATAAATTATTTATTTCCTCGATACCGTAATTTGGACTTTAATTTTAAACCTAAGACTATATAGTGCACTATGCCTACTGGGGAAAGCACTTTAAAAAAACGCGCCGAGAAGTCTAGGTCCTAACAACTGTTGTGAAACAATACATATTATTTATATTTTATAATATATATTTTATATATTGTTAAGTCCGACATAGTTTAACCTGGTGAGGAAACGACTTCAAAAAATGTATTATATCTCAACAATGTGTGTATGTGTGTTTAAAGGTAGATACAATTTTATGTTTATTTATTAAGTTATATGTATTCTGTATTTAATGTATTTTTTTATAAATAAAACTGACTATTTCTTAGTACAATTTGTGTTTTGTGATATTAAGACAAATAACTAAAAATGTTGGGCAGAGTAAAATAAACAATTTTTATTAAGAAAGTTTTTGTAAAACAAAAATTTAAAAAATGGCCAAAATTTTTCTAAGTCTCGAATCTAAAATTTTTCTAAGTCCCAAATCGTCGTTTAGGAGTTAAGATACGACATTAAGACAAATAACTGAAAATGTTGGGCAGAGTAAAATAAACAATTTTTATTAAGAAAGTTTTTGTAAAACAAAAATTTAAAAAATGGCCAAAATTTTTCTAAGTCTCGAATCGAAAATTTTTCTAAGTCCCAAATCGTCGTTTAGGAGTCAAGATACGACATTAAGTCAAATAACTAAAAATGTTGGGCAGAGTAAAATAAACAATTTTTATTAAGAAAGTTTTTTGTAAAATAAAAATTTGAAAAATGACCAAAATTTTTATAAGTTCCGGGAAATGGGGAAATTTTTTTACTTTTTTAGAAAACATGCAAAGTTGGATCGGCATATTATAAAAGTCGGTAAGCTGATACTTTTTACAAAATAACATTTTTTCATAAAGTTATCAGAAATGTCTGAAATATGGGATGGAAAACTTTAAATATGTCAGAAATACTCTTAAGTGTTGAACGGTATTAATGCGAAAAATATAAAATGCGATAAATAAAAAAAAATTTTAAATAAAAAGTTTCGAATTGGAAAAATAGAAAACTTATATAGAGTGATAAATTTTGATAAAACATTTAAAAAGCTATAATTTAAAAAAATAAATGTATTTTTAAAATATACAATTTTTTATTTTACCCAAAACACCTTTATCAAAATTTTAAAATAAAAGTTGTTTTTGAGCCATTTTTTAAGAAAAAGTTATAAGAAAAAAATGACGACATTCACTTTCTACATATAATAGCAATTTAAAAAAATTAAAAAATCAAAAAATTAAAAAAAACAAAAAATTTAATTAAAAAAAATGGTTTTAGAGCAATTTTTGAAAAAAAATTATTAAGAAAAAATGATGGCATTCACTTTCTACATATAATAGCAATTTAAAAAATTGAAAAATTCCAAAAATAAAAATTGGAAATTAAATTTCGCAGGTAGTCGGCACTTTGCGAAGGGACCACGTGGTAACCCTTCTAGATAGGCAAAAATAAAAGTACTTTTACTAATCGACTTTTTATAGGGAATCTGAGTATATAAAAAAATATATAAAAATTGAAAAAAACTCAAAAAGTTGACCCATTTAAATAGAAGTTTTAAGGTGAAGGAGTGTTTTTATAGTGACGAAACCAGTCGGAAGTGACAGCGCATGGTTTTTTTTCATAAGACCCGCCCACCCACCCCCACCCGCCCGCCCGGTTGAAAAAAAATAAAAAAAAAAAAATAAGTAGAGGCAACACCCCAAAGGGGTGTTGGTGTTGGTTTTAAGAGCCTAAAATGGGCCGTTTTTGAGTTATGGTTGTTTAAAGTTTCAGAGCCTGCGCATTGGCTATAATGCAAACGGCGCAAAAAAATGACACTTTTAGTTTGGAAATGAGTAAAAGAGGTGAAACGTAAACTTTTCTGAAGAATAAAATTTTTGTGCAGTGTTGCCAAGTGTATCAAAAAATTGTTAAACATTGCACAAAATTCAATTGTTTTTACTTTTAATTTTTAATAAAAAATGAAATCTGAACTGTGTAAATAGGAATTTTGTGGCTTTTTATGAGCTATAACTTTTTTGATAGGGTGTTTTTTAAAGTCAATGCCAGGCGCATTAGATGCTATAGATGATTTTATAAGCCTATAGGTATATAAAATATAGATTTTTAAAAGAAAAATTGACAATTTATTATTGGATATTGCTAGAAAGAAATAAAAACTGTTGGGATGGGGGGCGGGTGGGAGGCAGCGGCCCGCGCAAGCGCAGTAGCACGTAAATAGGAATTTTGCGACCTTTTATAAACTATAACTTTTTTTTGATAGAGTGTTTTTAAAGCCAATGTCATGCGCATTAGATGCAAAATGAAATTTGGAGGAGTCACACTTAGAATTTGTCCTTCAAGTCTAGTATATATTATTTTAGAGAGGGGTTTTTAGAGAGGGGATTTAGACTACTAAGGGTGATTGCCATTGAATTTTATATCATATTTCTTCTAGACAGCAACATGGCATCAACTTCCGATGATGGGTACTCCAGTGGTGATGAAGATTTTGTTTATTATCGGAATAAATACGTTAGGTGGCCAGCGCAATTTTTAAGAGGAAGGCGATTTTGTCGCATTCTTACTTATGCGGTAGGTAATGGTATGTCTTTGTGCCTAGCTTGTTATTCCGATAACAATTTGAACGGTATAATTGTTAATCAACATATCACCCTTCGGAGTAACCAACTTCGATACCACTTATCTTGCGATCGTTGTGCGGAGAGGTTATGGTTTATAACACCGCAAAGTGGATGTCTAGTGTGCAATAAACCTTAGGTTTAAATGTAAATAAAAGACTCCAAACTTTGTGACAACCGCCTACCCACCCTGAAATAAAAAAATCCGTCCTTTTAGGGCGACAGAATTTTTAAAAGTAGTTTAGTTAACAAAACCTATTTTCACGATAGGATTTTGTCACATAAAAATACCAGTTGGTATATGTGCAGCACCCATGGTCAGACATCTTTGTTTGGCCTTGAATCTACCCCCACCCTTCTGCAATCTCTCTCTCTTCCCACCCATCATCAGACTTTGTCCTTGAAACCGTGTATGCTCTCCCCGCTCATCATCAGAATGTGTCATTGAAGCCGTGTATAAATATACGCAGCTTTAGTCCTTGATTCATTAGTACATCTTCAAGATAACTAAAACCATCTTGTTGCAATTTTTATACTTTCTTCCTTTTTTCTTTTTAAAACTTTCTTAAAATGGAAAATAAAGTGGTCGCGATTGTGAAGCCTTTTTCGGTCAACGAAAAACAGATGTGTGTAAAGTGCGAACATTTTAAAAAAATAGTTGGGGTGATGGGGTTTTGTGAGTGGTGTGATAAATACCACAAAGAATGTCTGTTGAGGGGTTAACAGAAGATCAAATGCGAATGACGGCGAACCAGTCACCTGTTCGTGTTAATACAAGCCCTCCAGGAACCCGGCCACCATCACCAACCTTTCAACCCATTGAAGAATTTTGGGCGGAGCAAATGCGAGCGAACCACTCACCTGTTCGTCCAGGTCCCCGGCCAGAATCACCAAGCTTTGAACCGAATGAGGAATTTTGGGCATCAAACCAGCCCAATGAAGATGTCGTAGGGACCTTATCTCCTCGGTCCAGTTCAGCAGCATCGCCTCAGACAATAATGCGTCGTTCTAAGATGGAAATTGCCTAAGTCCATTTTTAGTATAAACAAAGATATTAGTGCCACCTGGTGACAAACGCACAAACCCATGACTTGACAACGGCCTAAATCCCTAACCTAACTTTTACGCGCCAAAATTTCATTAAACGCATTTTGCCCAAGTCCGCTGTATTTAAAAATAAATACGCATTTTGCCCAAGTCCCATATTTTTAGTGAAACCGTAATGGTGGCATGTAAACAAAACGTGGTTCCAAGTTTAGTGCTTTTTAAATTAAAAAGGTAAGTAAAAAATATTTTTGAAATATTGAAATCAGTACTTTAACAACACTTTAATAGTTTTAAAATATGATTAGATTAAAGTTTCGATGAATGTTTGTTGTTTTAACTAGTTTTAATATCGGCGTGGAGTTAGGCAAATTTCTTCCTAAAGTGATATAATGACAAATGCACATAGGCAACTTGCTTATATCTTGGGACTATAAGATAGTTAAAAAAATGAAGAGTGTGGGAGATAGATGTAAAGATGACGAAAAAAGTGGCCTAAATTGCAAGGAACTAACAGAAGATGACAGGGCCAAACTTTTTGACCACTTCTGGAAGTTCTCGTGGTCTGAGAAGCAAATTTATGTTACTACACTGGTTAACAAATGCCCAACTAAAAGAGCTAGAAATCGAAAACAAGAAGAGCACTCAAGACGAGCGTATTCATACTCATACTTTCTTAATAAACAAAGTATCAGACTAAAAGTTTGCAAAACAATGTTTTGCAGTACTCTTAGCATACCAAAAAGAACAGTTGGCTATTGGCTTCTTGAAAAAAACATTGATAGTACCAAGGATATTGCAGAACAAAAAGAAAGTAATCCCAGGCAGGTGAAAATAAAGAAACAAAAAGAGGGCCTAATTTCTTTTTTAAATAGCTTACCCAAGATGGAGTCACATTACTGTAGAAAGTCTACTAATAAGCTTTATTTAGAGCCAATTTGGACCTCCAAATTAGAGCTTTATAGACTTTATAAAAACGAATGGTGCAACAAGAACAACTTAGTACCATTATCCGTTGCATCTTTTACAAACATGATTGAAGATCAAAACATTGCATTATTTTCACCAAAAAAGATGAATGCGACAAGTGTGTAGCCTTTAAAACAGGAAATATCAGCAAAGATATATTTGAAGAACATCAAGTCAAAAAAGAGGAAGCACGGAATGAAAAACAAAAAGACAAAGAAGCAGAAAGTTGTAATGTATACACGATGGATCTGCAGTCTGTGTTATTATGCCCGAAGTCCAATGTCTCCTCCCTATATTACAAGACAAAACTAGTTGTCCACAACTTTACAATCTTTAATCTTAAAACCAAGGATGGGTATTGCTACATTTGGCACGAGGGACAAGGGGGACTGACAGCCAACATTTTTACATCAATCTTGTACAGCTTTGTCAGAAACCATGTAATGCAGGAAAATGAAGCTCTAACCAAGATTATTTTTTATAGTGATGGATGCACCTGTCAGAACAGGAATGCATTGCTCTCAAGCGCCCTTGTCAACTTATCACAAGAATGTAAAACAACAATTGAGCAAAAGTATCTTGAAAAGGGACACACGCAAATGGAATGCGATGCCATGCACTCAAGTATAGAAAGGAAGCTTAAAAAGAAAATTATTAACGTCCCAGCTGATTATGTAGAAGTATGCCAATCAGCACGTCTCAACCCAAAACCCTATATTGTCGAATACCTAGACTAAATCGTGTCGTCAACATATGCCGTGCGATCATTTGTGTTTTATGCAAGTCGATAAGACTAAACCCAAATTAGATAATACGTTGTATGTTTTTTTCGATTTGGAAACGAGGCAGGAAACCCGTTTAGACGATGGATCTTTTTGCACGAAGCTAATCTTTGCGTTTTTAAGACCGCTTGTAGTATTTGTATTAATAGCGGAACTAAATATTGTCATAAATGCGGACCGAATTTAGAGGTTTTACGCTTTGATCCGGTTAAAAATTTTATTTCTTACCTCTTATCGAAACGTAAACTTTTCTCAGAAATTATCGTACTCTCTCACTATGGCGGAGGGTTTGATTTGCAATTTTACTCAAAATTTACTCAAACAAACAGATCATACGCCCGAAGTCATATTAAGAGGTACGAAAATACTTTTGTTGACTTTGGGAAATATAAAATTTTTGGATTCTTTAAATTTTATGCCGATGGCCTTGGCACAATTGCCGAAAGCTTTCGGGCTACCCGCCGACAAATTTAAAAAGGTTACTTTCCTCACCTGTTCAATAAAAGGGAAAACGAACAATATGTTGGACCGATGCCCGCGCTCGAATATTACGCGCCAGATTCAATGATGACCAATGCACGCGAGGAATTTTTACGATGGTACGAAGAAAATAAAAATACGGTTTTTGATTTTCAAAAGATATTGTCGCCTATTGCATCTCGGACGTGGAAATATTGATGGAAGCGTGTTTGAAATTTCGCGAATTAATGTTACAAACGTCTTCGGTTTGCCCGTTTTCCGAAAGTTGCACCATACCGGGGGCGTGCAATAAAATATTCCGACGATCCTTTTTACAACCGGACACCATAGCGCTGATCCCTAAAAACGGCTATCGGCTGAGGGATAATCAGTCGAAGGTCGCGCTTCAGTGGCTTATTTGGGAGGAGCACCGGCGTGGAATTTCCATTATGCACGCGGCCAAAGGGAGAGAAGTAGTCAAGGGCGGTTTTAGGGTTGACGGTTATTGTGATAATCAAATTTTCGAGATGCAGGGTTGTTTTTATCACGGTTGCCCGCGATGTTTTCGGACGGGCCGCGATCAACCGATCGCGGATGCGGTAGACACTTTTAACACGCGGTACGAGTGCGACTCTCGCAAAAATGGAAGCCTTAAAAGCTACGGGGTGCGACGTGATCGAGATGTGGGAGTGCGATTTTCGCAAAGAAATGAAGGAGAACCCGGAAATTGGCCGGTTCCTGAAAAATCACCCTCTATTAGAGCGGTCGCCGCTCAATCCTCGCGACTCGTTCTACGGCGGCCGCACCGGAAATTGCAAAACTTATTACAAGTGCGAAGACGGAGAAAAGGTGTCATATTTTGACGTTTGTTCTCTCTATCCGTACATTTGCAAGTATGGAAAGTTTCCAATTGGCCATCCCGAGGTTTTGGTCGGCGAAGAATGTAACAGTGTCGATTTGAGAAGCGTCGACGGCCTGATTAAATGCAAGATTCTTCCACCGACCGATCTCTATCATCCAGTTTTACCTCTGAAAATGAATCAAAAATTAATGTTTGTCCTTTGTTCAAAGTGTGGAGAAAATTTAAGTCAGAACGAGTGCACACATTCCGACGAAGAGCGAGCTCCTCACAGGTACGTGGGTTCTGGACGAAGTGGTGAAGGCGCTCGAGAAAGGTTATAAAATTATGGAAATTTTTGAAATTTGGAAATATAAAACTTTGCAACAATCCCCCGAACAGGCGGGTCTTTTTACAGCTATGATGAATAAGTTTATTAAGATTAAACAAGAAGCTTCGGGATGGCCTGAAAATTGCGAGACGGAGGAGGAGAGGAACAGATACATTGAGGAGTTTTTGAAGAGAGAAGATGTTGTAACAGTGCAGTTTGCGAATTTAATCTCAACGACTTTCCTAGCGTATTATATTTTATTTGGTACCCCTAGCGCCGTCTATTGCGCAGTGACTCAAAGTCAAACCAAGCTAAAAGGTTCCTGTGGCATAGAACCCTGTGCGCCCGACAAGCGTTTCATTAGAGTGACGATACTCTGTAAGGTGGCCGGATTTTTGTTCTTCGAGCATATATCTACTAGAGGCTTCGCTAGCTGTTAGTGTTGCACTTTTACAAATGAGATTTTTGTGACCGATTAATATTTTTGTGGTTTATGAACCTTTCTCGAGTCCATGGTTTTGAGAGAAGCAGCGACATTTCACATATCTTTTTAAACCTTTGGCCTGATAGCCGTCAAATTTCGAGGACCTTTCAGAGTTTTACCCGCCGAATTGGTCCGACAAGTGTCAAATTTTGGTCGGACATTTAGAGACTCCGAATGACACTTTCTGCCTAACCGGTGCGACGAGTAGAAGGCAATTTTGTGATTTGATATTAATTTTGAATTATCTCTGTTAAAAATCACGTATCCTTGTCCATCTTTAGCCTAAAAGGTATGTGTTTTTCTATACTTATATTTTGCGTTAGTATTTTTGCATAATTCACCTTTTTCTTGTAATGTCGAAACCTAACCTCAAAAACACGTTGTCTTTGAATTAGTTTTAATAATTTGATCTTGTTTTAGATAAGCCCGGTTCTCCTTTGATTCTTCCTTTCATTCTTCTTCAACTTTCTTCAATTCCTATGTATCTGTTCCCTACGCTTAAGGAAGCAAGATTTTAAGTGCCTGCTTATTGTGGGGCATGCCATAACCTACCGTGCGAGCTGCCCCCTTTATGATCTACCAGTGAATGCCACTTATCTGAGTCCCGAGTTGTAGGCCCCAGCCTGTAACCAGTGAGAATCCCACACCAACATCCAGTGGACCTTTTAAAGAGGATTTCAGATAAGTTGACTACCCATTTAAACGTTTATAAGTACACCGTTTAATATCGTTTCGTCTAAAATAACATATTACTTCTTAACAAAATAGTAAACTACGTTAATTTTGATACTTAAACTTTTAATTTTAATTGGTAAGTTTTGTTAAAGCGGTGTAATAACATTTGCAAACGTTAAGCGCTAGACTTTATATGTTTTTTAGTGCTCAATGTCAAGCTAGAATTTGGATCTATTGTATACAATCCAGGATTAAGATCTTTAGCAAAATTAATATTAAACTCGTTTTGGGGAAAATTTGGTCAACTCGAGCAAAAAGCAAAACGGAAATTGTTCGAACGCCTCAACGATTTTTCGACTTGACCACTAATCCTCAACTAACGATAAATTCACTGGTTGAGGTCGATGAGGAAACAATTTTGGTAACTTATGTCGAAAAAGAAGAGTGCTATGAAACGCTAAAAACTGTCAACGTTGTCATTGCAGCATATGTCACGGCACAAGCCCGACTTAAACTCTATTCTTACCTGGAAAAATTGGAGGGACGAGTTTTATACTATGACACAGATTCGTGTGATTTTCTCACATAAAGAAGGCGACTACGTACCTCCAACCGGTGATTTTCTCGGCGATTTAACCAACGAATTGGACGGACCAGATGCATACATAACCGAATTTGTGAGTGGTGGTCCGAAAAATTACGCATACAGTGTGTTTCCCTCCAACAAGGTAGTATGTAAAGTAAAAGGTATCAAACTAAATTATACCACTTCACAGCTGGTCAATTTTGATACTATGAAAAAGATGATTTTAGAATCTACGACCGAACCAATAAAAATTGTTTCAAATAACCTAAGAAGAACGGGGCAACACGATGTAGTGACAAAAGAAGAAATTAAAATCTATCGTACCGTTTCGTTGAAGAGAAAATTTTTGGAAAATCACGACTCTGTACCTTATGGTTATAAAAAGAAAATCAAATCGTCTTAAATATATTTTTTTTAGCAAAAACCCAAAAAAAAATGTTTTTTGAATAACAAAGCTTTAGTGATAAAGTTAAAAATATTTTTAAGTCTCGGTATCAAAGTTAAATTTTTAGTGAAAACCAATATTTTTATCTGAATAACAATTTTTTTTTAGTAAAGTTTTTATCTGAATATCAAAGTTAAATTTTTTAGTGAAAACCAATATTTTTATCTGAAAATTAAATATTTTTAAGGAAATAATATTTTTATCTAAAAATTATTTTTTTAGTGAAAACAAATATTTTTATTTGAATAACAAAGTTAAATTTTTTAGTGAAAACCAATATTTTTATCTGAAAATGAAAAATAAATATTTTTAGTAAAGTTTTTATCTGAATATCAAAATTAAATATTTTTGTAGTAAAAACTAAAAATATTTTTATCTTTTTTTTGAATAACAAAGTTAAATATTTTTAGTAAAACCACAATGACATATATATTTTTTTAGTATATTTTTAGTATCAAAAAAAAAGGTACGATAACACTTTTATAACTAAATATTTTTAGCAAGTAGTACCGCCAAATTTTTTTGGGTTAGATTGAAAAGTTGTAAAAAAACAAAGCGGTTTAAGGAAACGTCAGAAATTTCTGATTTTTGGGGTCTTTAAATGTCGTTATTATTATTGTTTCGTTTGCGAAAATAGTGGAAGCTTTCGGTTTTGTAAATATAAGGTTGTCCTCCGGCGATATCTCGAAACCGTTCATCGCATAGCTTTCGGAAAAAAATATTTATAGTAAAACCGGCCTCGAGAAAATGCTGGAAATTATTTTCAAGTTTCTAATTCCGCCGCTAGAGGGCGTAAAACTAACAACAAAACTAAAAACACGGATTATTTAAGAATATGCCATATTAACTTATACCGCTGATAGTTTTGTCGCAAACTATGTAAAATCAGAAAACTTTTTTCTTTTTAAGCGTTTTTTCCTAACCTGTCAAATATAGCAAGGTGGGGGGAGCGAATGTACATTTGAAAAAAATTAAATATCTTTCTTTAGGCTTGACCGATTTTAATAAACTGGGTCTTGTTTGCAAGAGCTTTTACCAGGGCTTAAGATGAAATATTGGTATAATTAATTATTTTTTTGTTTTATTCCTGGAGACTGATTTATGTCAAAATTTTACATTTTGTCATTTTTTCGAAAATTTAAATGCAATGGTATTTTTATTATAAGCTCATTAAAAAGGGCATAAAAAGTAAAAACTGGTGAAAACCGCATTTCGATATCTTAATTAATTCTCGACTTATTACCGAAAAACTGCATTAAGTACTCGTAATTTTCCCTATTTTAAGACAAGCAATGCGGCGCGGCGTTTTTATCGAGAGTGCCGGGATGTCAAAATTGAAAAATCACAGAAAACAGGAACTTCAAAAATGACAAGTGCATTGTTTTTCAGCCCTGATAAATTTGAATTTAGTTCTTGTGATTGCTAATTTAAATTATGTTCTTATTCTACCGCCGAGGCATAACGATATGCTCGCCGTTTATTTTGAAAATTTTCTCAGAATGCCTGTATTGCTGCTGCAGACAATATGTCATCAGATTTCTGACAAGACGGTACATTAATAAAAAGTGTTTAGACGTTTGGCAACCCGTTTAAGAGAAACTGGGAATGTGCATCCCATTCCTACCAATTGACGCACAACGACCACAGCGCGAAATGAAAGGACACAATTATAAAATGTTCTTGCATATGGTGAAGCGGGATCCACTATTTGAGTGTTCGAAAAATTGTACAGTGATTTAGGGAATAAGTAAAACTACAGTTCACACCATTTTAATTGATCATAAATTGCATCCTTATCATATTATGTTACACCAAGCGTTGCTGGGTAACAGACTTCGATCGAGATTAGACTAGTCGTTATTGGTTTAAGGAATATGCTAGTAGAAGACCACACGAATTTTCGCTTAGAGTTTTGCTGGACCGATGAGGCAACATTTACAAATACTGGAGGAGTAAACTTGCAGTAACATGCAATTATTGGGTCAGCTAGGTAATCCTCGCTGGATGAGAGAAGTTGACAACCAAAACAAGTGGAGCGTTAATGCTCCGGTGCGGGATTTTGGGAACAAAATTATTAGCATGCATATTTTCAGGGTCATCTAAACGGCGAAATGTACTTAAATTTCCTTAGAAATGATCTGCCAGGTCTAATGGAAGAGGATTCCTGTTAGACATCAGGAAGAACAATGTGGTACCAACATGATGGATGTCCTGGCATTTTCTCTGGATGTCAGAAATCATTTAGATTGATATCTATCCAAATCAAGCTGGATTGGAAGAGAAGCCTCTTTCCATGGCCACCTAGATCCCCATGATCTAACAGTTCTAGACCTTTATTTATGGGGGAGGTTAAAAGGTATGGTTTTTGAAACACGACCTCACACACGCCAGAGGATATGATTGCCCCGCCTACAAATATGCGATAAACCATATCTCAAGGGCCGAGATAGGAAAGCGCTGTTCTATGTATCAATCGAAGGATAAATCTTGCATTTCAAGTAACGGACAACATTTTGAGTATTTGTAAATAAACTTTTAATAAACTGTATTTTACTTCATTCATTTTAATTAGCCTAAGCCCGTAGATATAATAAATCAGCTATTATTATCCACGAGCCGTGCAACAATAAATGCTGGTTATTAAATTAATGATAAACAAATTATAAGGATAATATTTAATATTCGTAGAAAACAAATTGTTTTCGTTGTCATGGCACACTCTGACAAAAACGCTCCGTTGACTGCTTAAAGAAGGAAAGAATATGGGTAATGCAGTTTTCGGCAATAAGTCGAGAATTAATTAAGATATCGAAATGCGGTTTTCACCAGTTTTTTACTTTTTATGCCCTTTTAATGAGCTTATAATAAAAAATACCATTGCATTTAAATTTTTCGAAGAAAATGACAAAATGTAAAATTTTGACATAAATCAGTCTCCAGGAATAAAACAAAAAAATAATTAATTATACCAATATTTCATCTTAAGCTCCTGGTAAAAGCTCTGCAAACAAGACCCAGTTTATTAAAATCGGTCAAGCCTCAAAGAAAGATATTTAATTTTTTTCAAATGTACATTCGCTCCCTCCACCTTGCTATAGTTTTGACAGGTTAGGAAAAACGCTTAAAAGAAAAAAAGTTTTCTGATTTTACATAGTTTGCGACAAAACTATCAGCGGTATAAGTTAATATGGCATATTCTTAAATAATCCGTGTTTTTAGTTTTGTTGTTAGTTTTACGCCCTCTAGCGGCGGAATTAGAAACTTGAAAATAATTTCCAGCATTTTCTCGAGGCCGGTTTTACTATAAATATTTTTTTCCGAAAGCTATGCGATGAACGGTTTCGAGATATCGCCGAGGACAACCTTATCAGGACACCCTGTATAGATTCAAGTCTGATTAAAGTTTAGTTTATTTTCAGTCTTCATAACAACAACAACATGTGGATGTTTTATCGTACGGAAAGTGAGGCTACAAATTTAAAGTCTGCAGTAGAATTGTTACGGGGAAACCTTAGTGATCTCGAATTTGATGCCTATCACGAAGCAAACTATGGTTTGGGGGCTTTTTTAAGTGAAGAAAAGTGCTACGATTTGGCCGAACATTATGCCAAAGGTGTCGAAATATGTGATGTTTATTTAAATAACCACAACGATATAGAGTGGTTTGTTCGTTGCATGATTGCCGAAGGATTTGCCAGCTTTCTACTGACAGACGTTAGTAAGTTTGTATCACCATCGTTAGCGGAGTTAATAAAAAATGTCTGAACAAATACAGGTCAATTACATTTCTTCCTCCACAGGCGGGGAAGGCCCTTTTAAAAACGGGCTCTCTCAACTTTGGTGTCCCAAATGTGGAGTTTATTTTACGGCATATTTTTTAGTTAACAAGTGTTTAAGTTGTGCGCGTAACAAAGAGTTATGGATTCAAAAGATATTGCAGGCCTGGCGTCGAAACACGTCAAAACGCATAATATGGAAAAGTTTAGTGAAAATGTTTTGTTTTTCAGCGAACGTTTAAGCGCGACGACAGATCCGCTGTTGGATAAGGTTTTTCCTCTTTTTGTTTTTGATAATGTAGATATATTTTTTTGTATTTTTCTAAAAATCGTAACAACAAAAATTTTATATTTCCATAGACAACATAAAGTTTCATATATTTTTTTGAAAAAAAGCTTCATTAACAATTTGTATTGAAAGAAAAATTGATTTTGATATTTGTAAAACTGCTTTTTACTTATCAACGGCTGGTGTACGACTAAGTGTTAAATTTCCTCAAAAATATTTGGACACAAAATTAAATAGAGTTTTAAAAATATTTATATCACCGAAATGAAACGGTTTTGCAACCACCAAGTGTACTGTGTTTACAAAAACTATTGTAGAGGAAAGTCGCCTAATATGAGGATAGTGCCTAAAGGCGGACTTACACCAAGGCAACAACTGGCAACATGTAGCATGCTACAACATCGCATACGACATATTGCCAAATGTTGCCATTGTCGCATGCGCCTAGATGCTACAAAATTATGTGTTGCGACCTGTTGCCGTCGATCCACAACAAATGGAAAAACAGGCGATTTATTCGTGCGACTAGAATAATTTTTGTGTGTATAATTTGAATATTTCCAGAATAATTAGCGATGGATTGGTCAAATGAAAAAACTGTAATGTTTATAGAAGATTATCGAAATAATGAAATCCTTTGGAACCATCAATTAAGTGATTTTAAAAATAATATGAAAAAATTAGATGTTTTCAAGACACTAAGTGAAAAATATGGAAGTGATATTCCTAGTTTAAAAAAGAAAATAAAAAACCTCAGGACGCAGTTTCATAGAGAACATAAGGCAATTACAAAAACCACTAGTGGACAGTCTCCAGTCAAAAGATGAAGTGGTGTTATTACGACTGTTTGTCGTTTTTGTTAGACGTTGATCTCCCAAGGGAGGGAACGTCTACCTGTACTAGTGAACATGATGAAGTTGAGGTAAGTAAACACGTAAATTATTATTAATAGATTTGTATTGGGTAACTCAAATGATAATCATACCTTATAAATAAAAAATAACGTCATTTTTTTACTGATATTGTTCCTGCCATGGTACTTTCCCTTCATCCGTCAAAAAATAATTCTTAAATTCATCCCTTATTTCGATGGCTGTTATTGCTGCTCTTCGCGGAATACGGCGTAAATTTCTAACTCCGGTATCAGCTGTAATGGTTCTTCTCCAAGATCCTGGAATATATAATCCATCGGTCGTTTCACAGTCGAAGGTTCCTGGAGGTGCATATAATGAAGCAGAACTAACACTTTTTCGAAGAAAATTGTGTAGGTATATGCACGCAGTTACAACAGCTTCTCCATTTCGTACTCCCAAACACAAAGGCTTTCTAAATAATCTAAATACGGAGCATAATAGGCCAAAAGTATTCTCCACTACCCTTCTTGCACGAGACAGACGGTAATTGAAAATTCGTCTTGGCGATTGAAGCAAAGGACCAGGATATGGTTTCATAATATTTTCTTTGAGCGGAAAAGCTTCGTCCGCTACTATAACATAGGGTGTAGCAACTGTTCTCCCTGATAGTGGTTCTGGATTAGGAATTGAAAGTTTGTCTTCGTAAAGTAAAGATGAAAAAGGAGTTGCGTTGAAGACACCGCCATCAGATATTCGACCTTGACAGCCTACATGCGCATATATAAAATTATAGTTTGCATCAACCAGTGCCATTAATACAATACTGAAAGTTCCTTTGTAGTTGTAAAATGTACTTCCTGTATTTGCTGGGCATTGGATCAAAACATGTTTTCCGTCTAGAGCTCCTAGACAGTGAGGAAAATTCCAGGTTACTTCAAAGTTTTTGGCAATTTTTTCCATTCCTGCTCGGTTGTCGGTATCTGAAAAGTTATACATAACATAAAATTACTGCGATTTTCAAAATTAGATATGTATCTGATAAAGTTATACCGAGAGTTATACGTAACATTACGTGCAATTTTCAATTTTTTTTCTGTTTAAACTCGGTCAGATAACAATGAAGTTCTATTAAAGAAATTATTTTCAGAGTGTGCAAGATAGTGAGGATGAACATAATTCAGAGGTTATAGTTCAAGATGAAGTTACCGACGATCGCATTCCTCAAACAACCGCGGCGACTCCATCTCGACGGCAGATATTTAAAAAACCAACTGATAAGAAAAAATATGAAACCGAAGAAAAAAGGCGTGCTGATGAAGCATATGCAATTTTAAAGGATAGCACTAAAAGAGACGACTGCACAGTTTATGGTGAACATGTTGGGAATGAACTTAGGAAGCTTAAACCAACAGCGCAAATATACGTAAAACATTCAATCAACAATATTTTGTTTCAAGCAGCTCTAGGGCATTATGATCGTCCCAACTATTCATTTCAATCGAATTCTCCTTCGAGTGCAGCCTATACAAGTACGAGTACTCCAATTCCTTCACCTGGATATCAACTATCAACAGAATCTACTGTGTCTTCCGAAATAACTACTGCTAACGAACTGTCTGAGTTTTTACATTTCGATTAGTTAGCTACTTATGTTTTTCCTTTAATAAATGTATTATGTTCTATTTTATTTGGTTTTGCTGTTTATATATTTAATAATTTAATAATTAATTATAAACTTACCTTTATTACATCCTTTAATACTTGCACTATAGCTATACAAACTTGTGGTACAATTATAGATATGGTTGAATCGGATACTTTAAACAGGTACATTAATGACTTGTATGAGTCGCCAGTAGCTAGAAATCTCAAAGTTATCAAGAATCGTACTGAAGCAGGTATACTGTTACGATAGTTCGTGTCTTGTTTTGATATAAAAGGCTCTATTTTATTTAATAAATAATGGAAGTCAGTTAAAGTCATTCTTGTAAAATTTTTAAAAAGGGTTCCGTCGTCTGCATTGAGCTGAGACCAAAAACTGTCCTGAGATAAATTTCGCTGTGCAAATAATTTCCTATTCCACCACCTTCGCTTTTTTCGCTTTTTTCCATGTTGGGTCAAAACGAGATATGCCGCAGCTGCGATTATTGTATCCGTCATTTCAAATGAAATACTCGTATTGGCACCTACTGAACTACTGAAGGCAATTAAGTTGCTTTGGTATAAATGATCTATCGCATGCTACTTAAGTCGCATCGTACTGGCTTGTGCGATCGGCGACATTCCCACATACTGTAGCATGCTACATGTTGCCAGTTGTTGCCTTGGTGTAAGTCCGCCTTAATATGGGGTAGGTCGATTTTACGCACATACTGATTCCGCCATCTATTATATGCCTTGTTTACTAACCACCGACTTGACAGGAAGCTACGATTCTATTTTTGTCGCAAACTTCTTTTCCGTTTTGACATTATAGGTTAGAATAGTTTTGTGTGGTAACGAAAGTTTTTTGGTCGTGCTGAATTTTGGAGTTTAAGGAGATTTTTAAAGTTTTGAAAATATTATTCTATACAAAATTGTGCGTGGTTTATGATAATAGTTTCGTTTTTTAAAATAAAACGACATTTTCATGTAAAAATTTGCCTTTCCCAAAAGTGTTGTGTGTTCGTAATATGGGGTACCTGGTAATTCCTAATTTGGGGTACCCCATATTAGGTTTAGTCATAAATGTATAGAGTGATTTTTAATAATCGAACCCTTTAACTTTTTTATTATTTGTCATAGAAAGGTAAAATAAAAATTGAACGAAATGATAGGCCGTTATCTTTTTAAAGTATTTCAGGCATTTTTCCTAGCTGTCACTGTATGTAGAGACATCAAGTTTTTTTTTTAATAAAACACCATGCATTTTTAAATTTTTTAGGTTTTCCAAAAACATCCCCTTACAATAATACTACACACCAACGGATTTGCTTTATTATTTTTAAGATATAAGCATTTTTATTTAAAAAATACATTGTGGTTATAGCCAAAGAAAATTATAGCTTGCGCGAAAATGACATTGACACTTGCCTGTTTGTAAATGCAACTTTTATATTTTCTTTCAGATGCCTAATAAACGGAAAGCATGGAATAAGGAGCAAATGATTTCCGCAATTTTAGCGGTTCGACGAGGAGAAATGGGTTACATGAAAAGTGCGCGAACCCACAATGTACCACAAACAACCTCAGAGAGGTACGTTAAGATGGAGGGGAATCCTGAAGAAGTTGTGAATTCTCATTTAGGAAGAAAAATAGTGTTTTCAGAAGAAATGGAGTCAATGCTCGCCAACCACTGCTTAGAAATGGAAAGAAGATTTTTCGGAATTACACAAAAAGACGTGCGTAGATTGGCATATAGGTTATGCCAAGCAAATAATATAAAAAATCCATTTAATGCAGCTGAAGAAAGTGCTGGGAAGAAATGGTTTGCCGGATTTCTTGCAAGACACAAGGAATTATCACTAAGGATGCCTCAAGGAATATCCTATGCGCGCATTAAATCATTCACCAGAAAAAATGTTGCGGCATTTTTTGATTTATATGAGCCACTTCTGGAGAAGATAAATCATAATCCAGCCAGGATCTTTAACTGTGACGAGACTGGTCTCACCATTGTCCAACATAAACATCTGAGAGTTGTGGGAAAAAAGGAAAAAAACAAATTGGTGCAATCACCTCAGCCGAACGCAGATGTTTACTAACCACAGTTATGTGCTTTAGCGCAACAGGTCAATATATACCCCCGTTTTTAATCTTTCCACGCAAGAATATGAAAATGGAGTTGATAAATGGCACTCCGCCTGGATCTAAGTATGCGTGTCATATATCTGGCTGGATTCAACAGGAAATCTTTGTTGATTGGCTCCGCCATTTTATTAACATTACAAAACCTAGTGTTGACGATCCCGCGGTTTTGATCCTTGATGGTCATTACTCCCATACAAAAAATATGGAAGTAATAACCGTGGCGCGAGAAAACCACGTACATATCATTTGCCTTCCGCCGCATTCAACGCATAGAATGCAACCACTAGATGTGGCATTCATGTCACCATTTAAAACGTATTACGCCCAGGAGATCACAACATGGCTTAGGCTTAATCCAGGACGGGTGGTAACAGGATATCAAATAGGAGAACTTTTTGGAAAAGCGTATATAAAAGCAGCCACCATGGATACAGCCATTAATGGATTCAAGAAAACTGGTATGTTTCCCCCGACAGAAACGTATTCAAAGAATGTGATTTTTGCAAGAAATGGACGAAACAGTTGAAGAAAGAGCAGAAGAACAAACAGTTAATGAAGAACTAGTAGAAGAGGACATAGGCAATAAAGAAAAAGAAGAAGAGGAAACAGGTAATAAACAAATAGAAAAAGAGGAAACAGGCAATGAAGAAATAGTAGAAAGAGAAGCAGAGGAAGAGAAACAATTAGACAAAAATGTACCAGAAGAAAAAACCCCTGAGAAACAAGTTAGAACCCCTGCAAATTTGATGCCTGTTCCAACTGTCTCTAAAAATATCCTAAAAAAAAAAAAAGAGCACAAGAAGTGGAAAAGCTGTCATTGTAACCAGTACTCCATATAAAAATAAATTAGAGAGTAGCATGGAAAAAGAAAATTACCTTTAACTTCTGGCGTTAAAAGAAAGGTAAATAAGTCAAAAGTAACCAATCAGAAAAAAACTAAACCTGACCAACAAAACAAGAAATTGCCTGAGAAATTATCAAGGGCTGAAAATAAACGTAAAATTAGATCCTGGAGTTCTTCATCTTCAGATTCGTCCTCTGTAGTAGAATATCAAGATTCAGATGCAGATGACCTGGTAAAAAACTTTGAAGAAGATGCCATTTGTATTTTTTGTAAAACTCCATATTCAGAAGATGTCAGAGGCGAATAATGGGTGATGTGCCAAGGCTGTTTGAAATGGGCTCACGTTGAATGTTCCGGGTGTGAAAAAGACCGGTATATCTGTGATTTTTGCTCCAGTAAATGGATTTTTTGTTATTCTTCGATAAGTAGGTATTTTGGTTCATTTAGGAAAAGACACCGTTTTGTTAGAAGTAATTTTTACCGGCATATTTGTGAGTTTTGCTCTGGTAACTAGATTTATTTTGTGTTTCTAAAATATAGGAAAAGATAAGTTTTTGTTACATTTATTTTTTTAATGTCATTCTCATTTAACCCAAAAAATAAAATAATTTTGGAATTTTAAATACATTTTAATTAGCACCCCATATTACGAACCCAGGCACACCATATTAGGATACCCTATGCTCCTAATATGGGGTAGAGAACCTTTTTTTAATGATTCATATTTCCTTCTGTTTTTTTTTCTAATTTGTTTCTTCTTACGAAATGCTTAGAAAGTGTTCAAGAATACCTAAAATTCAAAAACAGTGCCTAAAATCTTTCAAGTTTTTTTGATAATGTTTTTAAAAAAGCACCCCCATATTAGGAGCATAGGGTATCCTAATATGGTGTGCCTGGGTTCGTAATATGGGGTGCTAATTAAAATGTATCTAAAATTCCAAAATTATTTTATTTTTTGGGTTAAATGAGAATGACATTAAAAAAATAAATGTAACAAAAAGTTATCTTTTCCTATATTTTAGAAACACAAAATAAATCTAGTTACCAGAGCAAAACTCACAAATATGCCGGTAAAAATTACTTCTAACAAAACGGTGTCTTTTCCTAAATGAACCAAAATACCTACTTATCGAAGAATAACAAAAAATCTATTTACTGGAGCAAAAATCACAGATATACCGGTCTTTTTCACACCCGGAACATTAAACGTGAGCCCATTTCAAACAGCCTTGGCACATCACCCATTGTTCGCCTCTGACATCTTCTGAATATGGAGTTTCACAAAAAATACAAATGGCATCTTCTTCAAAGTTTTCTACGAGGTCATTTGTATCTGAATCTTGATATTCTACTACAGAGGACGAATCTGAAGATGAAGAACTCCAGGATCTAATTTTACGTTTATTTTCAGCCCTTGATAATTTCTCAGGCAATTTCTTGTTTTGTTGGTCAGGTTTAGTTTTTTTCTGATTGGTTACTTTTGACTTATTTACCTTTCTTTTAACGCCAGAAGTTGAAGGTAATTTTCTTTTTCCATGCTACTCTCTAATTCATTTTTATATGGAGTACTGGTTACAATGACAGCTTTTCCACTTCTTGTGCTCTTTTTTTTTTTAGGATATCTTAAGAGACAGTTGGAACAGGCATCAAATTTGCAGGGGTTCTAACTTGTTTCTCAGGGGTTTTTCTTCTGGTACATTTTTGTCTAATTGTTTCTCTTCCTCTGCTTCTCTTTCTACTATTTCTTCATTGCCTGTTTCCTCTTCTTCTATTTGTTTATTACCTGTTTCCTCTTCTTCTATTTCTTTATTGCCTATGTCCTCTTCTACTAGTTCTTCATTAACTGTTTGTTCTTCTGCTCTTTCTTCAACTGTTTCGTCCATTTCTTGCAAAAATCACATTCTTTGAATACGTTTCTGTCGGGGAAAACATACCAGTTTTCTTGAATCCATTAATGGCTGTATCCATGGTGGCTGCTTTTATATACGCTTTTCCAAAAAGTTCTCCTATTTGATATCCTGTTACCACCCGTCCTGGATTAAGCCTAAGCCATGTTGTGATCTCCTGGGCGTAATACAATTTAAATGGTGACATGAATGCCACATCTAGTGGTTGCATTCTATGCGTTGAATGCGGCGGAAGGCAAATGATATGTACGTGGTTTTCTCGCGCCACGGTTATTACTTCCATATTTTTTGTATGGGAGTAATGACCATCAAGGATCAAAACCACGGGATCGTCAACACTAGGTTTTGTAATGTTAATAAAATGGCGGAGCCAATCAACAAAGATTTCCTGTTGAATCCAGCCAGATATATGACACGCATACTTAGATCCAGGCGGAGTGTCATTCATCAACTCCATTTTCATATTCTTGCGTGGAAAGATTAAAAACGGGGGTATATATTGACCTGTTGCGCTAAAGCACATAACTGTCGTTAGTAAACATCCGCGTTCGGCTGAGGTGATTGCACCAATTTGTTTTTTTCCTTTTTTCCCACAACTCTCAGATGTTTATGTTGGACAATGGTGATACCAGTCTCGTCACAGTTAAAGATCCTGGCTGGATTATGATTTATCTTCTCCAGAAGTGGCTCATATAAATCAAAAAATGCCGCAACGTTTTCTCTGGTGAATGATTTAATGCGCGCATAGGATATTCCTTGAGGCATCCTTAGTGATAATTCCTTGTGTCTTGAAAGAAATCCGGCAAACCATTTCTTCCCAGCACTTTCTTCAGCTGCGTTAAATGGATTTTTATATTATTTGCTTGGCATAAGCTATATGCCAATCTACGCACGTCTTTTTGTGTAATTCCGAAAAATCTTCTTTCCATTTCTAAGCAGTGGTTGGCGAGCATTGACTCCATTTCTTCTGAAAACACTATTTTTCTTCCTAAATGAGAATTCACAACTTCTTCAGGATTCCCCTCCATCTTAACGTACCTCTCTAAGGTTGTTTGTGGTACATTGTGGGTTCGCGCACTTTTCATGTAGCCCATTTCTCCTCGTCGAACCGCTAAAATTGCGGAAATCATTTGCTCCTTATTCCATGCTTTCCGTTTATTAGGCATCTGAAAGAAAATATAAAAGTTGCATTTACAAACAGGCAAGTGTCAATGTCATTTTCGCGCAAGCTATAATTTTCTTTGACTATAACCACAGTGTATTTTTTAAATAAAAATGCTTATATCTTAAAAATAATAAAGCACATCCGTTGGTGTGTAGTATTATTGTAAGGGGATTTTTTGGAAAACCTAGAAAATTAAAAAATGCATGGTGTTTTATTAAAAAAAAAAACAACTTGATGTCTCTACATACAGTGACAGCTAGGGAAAAATGCCTGAAATACTTTAAAAAGATAACGGCCTATCATTTCGTTCAATTTTTATTTTACCTTTCTATGACAAATAATAAAAAAGTTAAAGGGTTCGATTATTAAAAATCACTCTATACATTTATGACTAAACCTAATATGGGGTACCCCAAATTAGGAATTACCAGGTACCCCATATTACGAACACACAACACTTTTGGGAAAGGCAAATTTTTACATGAAAATGTCGTTTTATTTTAAAAAACGAAACTATTATCATAAACCACACACAATTTTGTATAGAATAATATTTTCAAAACTTTAAAAACTCACCTTTAAATCTCCTTAAACTCCAAAATTCAGCACGACCAAAAAACTTTCGTTACCACACAAAACTATTCTAATCTATAATGTCAAAACGGAAAAGAAGTTTGCGACAAAAATAGAATCGTAGCTTCCTGTCAAGTCGGTGGTTAGTAAACAAGGCATATAATAGATGGCGGAATAAGTATGTGCGTAAAATCGACCTACCC